>CM064888.1:2344232-2461732 GCA_030347415.2 Decapterus maruadsi
AATTTATGTAAATATGCTACCAAACATGTTTACTGTCGACTTGAAAAAGAGGTTAGATAGAGACCTAAATATAGGTCAGAGGAGTGTGTGTGTCTGTGTGTGTATGTGTATGTGTGTATGACAGTGTGTGTGTGTTTTGACTTGTGGTTCACCTCTTGAGAAGATGTCCGAACACCTCCGGCGCCTCCTGCGCGGCGTACTGCTGCTTCCTGTTGTCTCCTTGCATCCTCACACTGGCCCAACTCACCATCTCCTCCTCTTCCTCCTCCTCATCTTCCTCCTCATCTTCCTCCTCCTCCTCCTCTTCCTCCTCCGCCGCCGTCTCCCTCCTCCCTCTCCTCCGCCCGGCCCCCTCCCCTCCTCCTCCTCCCGTCAGACCCACCAAGGGGCTGCTGCCGGTCCCCGAGTTTCCCAGAACGCTCCGGTTGCTCCCGAACGCCGAGTCGCCGTCGTCCTGCTCGGCCATCAGCACCTCGTCGATGTCCGTCTCGCGGTAGCAGCGCAGCGGGACGGCGTCCAGGTCGGTTTCCGAGTACTTCAGCGTCCGGCGGATGATGCCGGTTTTGGGGGAGGTCCCGATGATGGCGGGGGGAGGGGTCACCAGCTCCACCTCCACGTGCTGCACCTCGTGGTTGGCGGAGAGCAGAGGGAGATGGGTCGGAGGAGTCGGGGTGGGAGACTCGCTGGAGTTCCCACTGGGGGGCGCTGTGGAGTTCTCCAGACAATCTGCAGGTGGAGAGAAAGAAATAAAACCTCTCGTCTCATTTTGACATATTTTGGTCCTTTGATGACTAAAAATACATTTATATTCTTGCTGGGGCTGATGTATTTTTGGAAAACGTTTGTACAAACTTGTTGCTTTGTGTGTTTTTATCCTTCGCTGTCTCTTTTAACCACATGGGATTGCAATTTGAATTTCATTTGTACCTTGGTATAAACGACAGTAAAGGCATTCATTCATTCAATTTATAATAAATTTTACATTTTGAAAACATGATCATGATGTTATTTTGAACATCTTAGATTAATCATTCATTTTCATTTTCAACAAATCCCATAAAAACACCAAATCCTGCAATATATGAACTTCCCATCCTCATGAATATTAACTTTCATTTGTAAAAAGGCAAAAATAATTACCCCATTAAAGTACCTTTTGAACAAATTAAGAGAGTGTGATTAATTTGCGATTAGTCCTGGTTAAATATTTCAATCAACAACCCCAAAAATGTATCTATGTTCTTAACATAAACATGTATTTGAGCTGGTATTCAGATATTATTTGGTCAAAGTTATTTTGCAGCTGTTGGTTTTACAATATTTAACAAATAACACAAAGTTCAGTTTATATTCCTCAGAGTAAAGTATTGTTTTGATGTACTTACATACCTAAAAGCTTGTGTTTGTTAGCGTTGAAATATGTCAAATAATAGAGAATCAAATGCTAATGCTAACGCTACAACAATGTATCTTATTCTCTTGTGAAAATAAATTACTAAAAACATTCTCCATAGCATAACAACTGACTCTGACTCACGTTTCTCCGCCCGGCTCGCCGCCTCCTCGGCCGGCGTCCCGAACAGAAACTCCCACTTGGCTCGCGCGATCCTCTGACAGTGGAGCGACGGCACAGGCGCCAAGAGGCCGCTGTCCGTCTGCAACACAACAACCCAGAGAGGAAACAGAGGCTGGAAGCTCAGAGGAGTCCAACATTCAGCGTCCATTCATGTTTTCACTTCTTTATAGAGAGTTAGAAAAGATCGATGCACCTCTCACATCAGCCATGAGGCAGTTAGCCTAGCTTAGCAGGGAGCAGCTAGCCAGGCTACGTCGCTACACTTTGAGCACAGCAGCTAAGTGTAACTAATGCACATCACAGGATTCACATGTTATTGTCATTATGTTCTGTTAGCTTAGCATTAGCAAGTATTTTACAGCCCTTAACCTTCACAAAGTTAGTTTTCAACAGCCGTTGGACTGAACTGAAAACCAACAGTAAATGTGTTGTGCTGTTTTCCGCCATTTTGCTTTAATTACCAACAATGAATCTTGGGTTATGTTGGGCTCTGATTGATCCACCTGTTGAGACACAACTACTGTGACAATCCTGTTTGTTTTCTCGTTAACTCTCAGCAAGAAAGTGAAGTTAAAGTTAAAGGGGAATTGCCGTTTTTTACAATCTGGACCTTATTTCTAGCATAAAATACAATCATTTGGGGCGGTGCGTGGCGCAGTGGTTAAGGCAGCCGCCCCATGTATATGCAGACGCAGGCGTCCCCGGTTCGCGTCCCGCATCGGGCAGACCTTTCCTGCATGTCATTCCCCTCTCTCTGCCTCCCCCCTTTCCTGTCTATCTCTAATGATCTATCAAATAAAGGCATAAAACGCCAAAAAATATACTTAAAAAAAAAATATATATATATATACAATCATTTACACACCCAGATAACTTTGGTGTCATTACGAGTCCTTCCAATGAAATTAGATTCAGCCGAGAGCCGCGTATATCCATATAATGTGAGTCTACAGGGCAGCCTCTAAATAACACATTATCTGCTGCAAAACTTGTTCATTTCACCAATATTTAGTTCTGATAGGCTAGTGCTATTCCCCTCTGAGTCCAGGTTAGCTGTTATCAACATCCGGTCTGTAGGTTGACCTACTGACCTCTGACCTGGATGATGTCATCGTATTTTATGCTAGAAATAAGGTCCAGATGATGCGGTTTATCAAAACAAACAGTGTGTTTTCAAATCTCTGTGGCTCCGCCCACTGCTCACCTGTATTCCTGAGGTGGCCGCCCCTGTCTCGTTGCTCTGGTGGCTGGACTGGCTGGACTCCGGGGACACGCAGTCCCTGTCCCCCAGGCTGCCCGTCACGCCGCTGGAGCTCCTTGACGACGGCCCTCCCATCGCCCCGTTCTGCTCGACCTCCTGAGGCTCCTCAACCCTCTGCAGGCGAGGCTGCTGCTGCCCCGCCCTGTAGACCTCCACCTCCACCTCCACCCCATGGCCTCCTCCTCCTCCTCTTCCTCTTCCTCCTCCGTCCTCCTCCTCGCAGCCCTCGTCCTCCTCTGGGGAGTCCAGCACCACCGGTCCCAGCAGCAGGATCTCCCTCCTCCTGTGCTCGGCCCGTTTCTGCTGAGCCGTGGGGCTGAGCGGCCGCCGCCGTTGGCTCGGCTGACGGTTCGGCCCTCGGTCATTGTTGGAGCCGAGTCCAGGCTCGGGGTTTGGCCTCGGGCTGTTCTCCACGTGACCGCCCCCCCACTGCTGCCTGGTGGTCCAGCTGACCGGAGCCACCTCGACACTTTGGTTGATGAAGAGCCGACGAGCGAGCTCAGTGCAGTCGCCCTTCTCAAAACCGCTCAGTTCCCCCGTTCTCCTGTCGAGGCTCGGCGACCAGGAGTCTCCGGTGTACTGAGGGGTCTGGTGGCGGTGCAGGGTGGGGGTGTCCGGCGCTCGGAGCTCGGCCTGGAGTAGCCGGGGGTCTCTGATGGGAGAGCTTATCTCAGTGGGAGGATGAGAGGGGCGGAGGAATCGCGAGGGGAGGGCGGGGGAACTCTGAGCTGCCGGTGAAACTGAGCTCTGATGATGGACTTTCTGCACTCGGAACTCCTCGTAGTTATTGTGGGAGTTCGTGTCGTGCGAGTGCGACTGCAAGCTCGAGGTTTCGGGCTGGTGAGAGTCTGTGTTGTCTGTTGCTGGCGTGTGTTGGTCGTTTAAAGGGATGTTCATCTTAAGCGTTTGTGCATTTGGAGGCGAGCCAGGGACGGAGCCGCTCACCTGTTCGCCTAGAGCGTTGTGCAATGAGGACCTTCTGGCCTCGGTGAAAATAGTCGATACTTTGGTCGCCTCCTCCGCCAACCGACGAGCAACTTCGGGGCTGTGAGTTGGAGAGGAGGATTTACTGTCGCTTAACTGGTTCAAGCCCTCGACTACATTATTGCCAAGTGGAAGAATCGCTCCCTGCGGTGAAGTGCTCCTATTACAGGTTCTTTGAATCTGTCTTTTGGTGGCCGGGCTTCCCGCCACAGGTCTGTCCTCCAACGACCACTGACGCACGGCGCTCTGGGTCTCCACGCAGGACCTGGGCCTGGTGTGAGGACTCTGCCTGGACTGGGAGGACAGCTGGTCCGACGCCGGGCTCCGAGGCAGCCCGCAAATATTCTGCGTCCTGTCCATGACGTGCTCTTTGGGGATTACGCTGATGTTTTGCCGCTGCACCGGCGACCCGGCCCAGGACTGACAGCGCGGCTGTTGGTTGTAGCGCGTGAATGAGGATTGCTCGAGTGCGTGGGCCAGTTTGATCCTCAGCAACGGGGATCCGAACTCCTCCACGGCCCTTTTAGTAGCTGCCCTGCCGATGGGGTCCAAGGCTGGTTGGCGAAGGCCTGGAGAGAACGTCTGCTGGTGACTTCCTGGCGAGCGGAAAGTCATCTTGGGACTGGAGCTGCACGATGAACTGGGACTCCCGAACCAAACTGGGTCGCTGAGCCTCTTCCTGAAGTGGGAAGGGGTCGATCTTTCCTCTCTGGTCTCTCTCACGCACACGGAGTTGCGTGGGCTGCTCACCGTCTTCACGTTGGACTTCTCAACGTAGCTGAAGGTGACCACCGACCGCTTCCCGCCACCGCCGCCGCCGCCGACTTCCTCCTCCTTCAGCCTCCGACAGTTGGGAGGCGTGCAAGCGACGACGGGGACAGGGACCTTCCCCGGTGACGAGTGCACTCCGGCAGAGACTCCGTCGCAGGGTAGGCTCCACCGTTTGCTGACGGACGGCGAGCTGCTGGCTTGTTGGAGCTGGAAACTGACGGTGTTTCTAGACGGAGACTGGCCGTGCGTGCAGTCCTGGACCAGACGGTGAGCCGCCGAGGTCTTGGGGACGGCCTGGCAGGTCGTCTGGGTCGCCAGCTGAGACAGGAGCTTGGCGGGGCTGTCCTGGACCGGACGCCCCGGAGAGATCCCTTCTTCTTTTTCCACAAAAGTCCCTTTCCCTCCATTCTGATCTGGGGCAGACCTCACTTCCACATACAGATGAAGGACTTTTCCAGACTGGGACATGACCTCCTCTGGGCTCGGAATGAGGACAGGGAAACAGAAGTGGAGCAGGGAGAGCGTCAAACACAGCGAAGGAGAGATTCGTCTTTGTTCTCTTCTTCTTCTTCTTCTTCTCTTATTTGTCTATTTGCGCCTTGTTTATTTCTGCTGGTGCTGCTTGTCAGTTTATTTTTAGATGGTCCTCTTTCTGCCTCCCAAAGTGTGTGTGCGTGTGTGTGCGGGCCAGAGACACACAGGTGGACCGGCCAGAGGACAAACATGCCCATGGGACGCCTCCAACTGCTCCCTATTCTTCATACCTGTGAATAAAAGAGAGGTGTTAGCTTTTCTGTTCTCAGACACACACGGGATGTTTGAGGATTTATGATGCAGACATCAACACTGATGTTTGAGGATAAAGACGACGACGATGGTGGTGGAGATGATGTTGGTGCTCGTCTGACGATCTAACAACTCCAGAAACCTGTGATTGGTCGAGAAGACAGAGTAGCCTCGGTCTGGACTTCTGTCTCTAGCTCTCTTGTTGTTTGTTACACAATAAAGCTGCTTTTCTGATGACGTCATCATTCTGGGATCACGTAGATGAAATCATAGGTGCGACAGAATTTAGGGAAGTAAACAAAGGAGAGCAGCCGGTCAGAGCCGAGCCGATTGAAGGCGATTTTAACCCGTGTTGCAATGTTATGACGTGGCGTCACGTAAAGCTCAATGTCACCACGTAAATTAGCAGGTCGACCCTGGTCTGGCGTTCCCACTGCAAGCCGGTCAGAGCCGAGCCGACTGAAGGCGATTTTAACCCGTGTTGCTTGCGTTTGACGCGGGTCGGTGCAGCTTTCCCACTGCCACCACAAGCCGATGTTAGCAGGTGTAAACTGGTTTTTCGGCCAGTGGGAAAGGGGTATATTTCTGTCTTCCATCATATAAACAACCAAACGATGTGGCATCTCGTCTCCGTCTACAACAGCTCAGCCATTCAGACCGTTCAGATCCACTTTCGCCTTAAAACTACGCTCAAGCCGATCTGAGCCGTTCCTCTGCCTGTAGCCAGAACCAGACCGGGACCAGGACCTCCCTCCCCCGACTCCCCTGGGGGGGTTTGCCTGGTTCTCAGGACTTTCTCTCTTCCCTGTGACCTCATTCATACCTTTAATTATTATGAATATGTAATTAATTCCATGGTGTGAACAGAGAGGAAGACGTGTGAAGAGAAAGACTGGAAGAAGACGACGACTGAGTCACACTGGTATCAACACCTAACACCTTAATTTTCCATAATCTATCTTGTTATATATCATTATTATTATTATTATTTAGCTGCAGCACAGACGGCAAACATGCAGATCAGATAAAAAAATAAAAAGTTAGTTTCTTTGGAATAACTGTAGAGGAGAGAGTCCAGCAGCAGCAGGACTGGATGGAGAACTGAGTCTCTCTTGGCAGCTTGTTCTTTCAAATCCCATAAATAACATGAAGGCAGCTCGTGACGTGTTGATCGACTCCCAGCTGATAAACAACAACAACAACAACAACGCTCCTGTGATGTCACGGCCAAAACAAACCAACAGACTGAAGCCACTCTACACGTTACAGCGGAGCAGCTCATTAAACACACAGAAGGACAAACAGTGAAACTAGTTCCTGATCAGCTCATTGGATTCTGTGTCGTTAGAGCAATTTGTTGCCGGTGACGACGGCGATGTGCAACATAAAGACGCTGCTGTTACTGTGTGAACACAAACGTGTTGGAGCGAATTACAAACACATTCGCTTGACGTCAGCAAAAAGGACACAATCAGGTTTGTCCCGAGGGACGTAAACTAAAAATATACAGTACATACCATAATCAGCGGTGAGAGAATAATATACTGTACTGAGTCTTTAAACGCTGTATTGATCAATAGTCGGTGGTGGTGATGATGCAAAAACTGTTTTATTTTGGATGTTGCAGTGAGTATACAGTATATTCTGTAAATAACACTGTTTACATTTATCATCCTTCTTCTACACTTTTGCATTTACTTATTGTGGCCAAAGTTAATTCCTCTGTTCAGGCTGCAGTTTCTTCTATTTTCTATTAATAATAATAATTTTGTTCTATGCCCTTATATTATGTTATTATATATACGTATGTGCGTGCATTACTGTATACTTGAATTTCCTTTGATATCAATGAAGTATCTCTAAGTCTAAGTCAAAACAAATGTTTATTCTGATGTTGGATGTTATAAAAGCTGCAGGTTCTGGGTCTGAAAGCATCAGAATAAACTGTGTTGGTGTCTTTTTTATGCTATAAAAATTTGACTTAAGGGGAAAAAAATCTTGCTTACAGTGTCCCAATATGTCATAATATATCAAATACCTGACATGTTTACAACTTCCAGATAATTTCAGTGTCTGAGCGTCTGTGTCTCACTCAGCAGGTGTTTGATATCGTGGCTTCACTCTCCTGCACGGATCAGTTTCTCTGAGGTGTTGTAGCTGATTCATGGTGTCAGACTTCATCCCTCCTCCTCCTCCTCCATTGATAAGATGATGACAGGAGGAGGGTCTGTCTGAACTCTGGGTCCAGTCACAGACGAGTCTCAGAGAGTAAAACGCCTCAGATTAAGTCTGATCTGGTTTATTTTTGGAGCAGCTGTGACAATGATACTGAAACGTCTCCCAGTGACTCACTGCTCCGTTAATTCCTCTCCTCCTCCTCCTTAGTGTCTCTCTACTCGGATCTGTTAGAGTTTTCTCAGACATGATCCAGGACACCCACGGAGCTGCGCCGCATCACGCACCAAACACCCGACTCCTCATCACAGACTCGTCTTTGTTATTGTGCGTTTAAATCCTTTTCTTTCTCTTTGTCGAGCTAAATCCCTTTTGGCTCGTACTCAACTCAGCCGAGCTGAATTCTCTCCCGATTGTCACCAGTCTGTTTCGTGTTCGTGCACACCAACTTTCCACGCCAATAAAGCCGCCGCACACAACAGAACTCTTGTGTAAGATGTAAAAAAAAAAAAGAGAGAAAGAGAAAAAGAAAAGGCGAGGATGGTGAACTCCTCTCTGCTGCCAGCAGCGACAGATTGGAGTTGCCTTATGGCGGCAGTGGGAGAGAACGTGTGCGTCCATAATTGAAGTTGACAGAACAAAGAGAACTTGTGAGGGAGTTGGCGGCGCGGCGGTGCGGCGGTGCGGCGGTGCGGCGGCGCACGTTCCCTCCTTGACCCCAGATGATGTTTCTGCCCCAGCTTCAGAGAGCCTGAACCCAACCCCACCACCTTCAATTATGTCACTCGGCTCGTTTGTTGACAGCAGTTTGACCCCGACATCCTCCACTGACGAGGTCTCATTGATTCAAAAAGCCTTAGTTAAAGGGATAGTTCAACATTTTGGCAAATTGGCCCATTGCCATAATCCCTATAGTCATAGCAGTAGGTTTGTTAACTTTAATTGTCGGTGCAAGCTGTTTTTAGAGCGGCGGAGCAGAGTCGTGAGCTGCTCAGAGCTACACTACGGTAGCTCATGGGCTCATGGGATTTCTTGGTTTCCCTCATCAAACTCATCAAATACACAATCCAACAACTCCACAATGCTCTGGTGGACAAGTTGTGACCTGAACATTCACCACGCTATGAGATAATAACACAACGTTACCACACAGAGTTGTTTTAGAGGGAAATACAGAGACTGTTGATGAAAAACTGTCCCTGAAGGCAACGTGCATCAGAGGTTTTCATCATGAGTTCTGTATTTCCTCTAAAACAACTCTGTGTGGTAACGTTGTGTTATTATCTCATAGCGTGGTGAATGTGCAGGTCACAACTTGTCCACCAGAGCGTTGTGGAGTTGTTGGATTGTGTATTTGATGAGTTTGATGAGGGAAACCAAGAAATCCCATGAGCCTCCGTAGCGTAGCTCTGAGCAGCTCACGGCTCTGCTCCGCCGTTCTAAAAATAGCTTGCACCGAACCTACTGCTAAAACTATAGTGATTATGGCGATGGGCCAATTTGCCAAAATGTTGAACTATCCCTTTAAAAATAATTAACAGATCTGTCTCTGTCTCTGATCTGAAGGAAACAGCTCTCACTGTCACTCACAGCTCTTCACACCTCGGGGCCTCTGTTCCCACGGCGGCACCATTCATAAAGAACAGGCCTTTGTCCAGGTGTCGGCGTCGCCGCGGGTTCCCATTGTCTGGACGAGGTGTGAGGAGGACGACGTGGCTCCAGGCCCGAAGCGTCATGAATGTGACAGAGCCGCAGGGTTAACAGACCATTCAGACAGGAAACGATTTAACTTTGATGATTATAATGTGTAATTTCTATAGTTTTAATTGTCGATATTACTATTTCCCCCTTCGAGCTTCATTTAATGTTATTAAAGTTGCTGCATAAATTGAGTTTATAGCTATTATGGTTGTCTAGTCTCCGTGTGACGGTGACCTCTGACCTCTGACCTCTGCTGTAGCTGCAGCTCTTCTGGTCTTTTTCAAACTCTGCAGAACTGTTGTTCACTGATTCACTCTGAGAACAGAACAGCCTGTTTTATTTATTTATTTATTTCCTGAACGCAGCCTGGAGCTAAATTTGAAAATGCATCTTTTCCTCTTTCGTCCTCTGTTCGTCTTGTTTTCACACTCACACTCGGAGGATATTTTCTCTGAAACTGGACAGATTTGGAAACACAGTTTGGATTTTAGTGCGAAAAATTAAAAAACCAACAACTTTCAAACAAATAATCTGTCTGACGCTTTGTGATAATATGTTTTTAAGTCTGGTTAACGAGCTCATTTACAGCCTCATGTCGGTGTCTGACAACGGAAACAGAAAAATATGTAAATGAGAAGAAAGATTTTTGATTTTGGCCGAATTAAAGGTCAAAGACTTGAGTCTGGAGAAGGAAAACAAAAGACTTTCATTAGACTAATCACCCTGTGTTTATGTTCAGTTTCATGCTGCACCACGGGAAAATGAAAACTAACTACATTAAGATTATTTATTATTAGCCAGTTACAGCTTGTCAGATCATTTGTGATAATAAGCTGATGTTTTCTTCCTCCTGTAGCAGAACAAACAAACACTGTTGTGTCTGATTTACGGCCTTGTGTCGTCGTCCGACAACGGAAACAGAAAAATGTAAATGAGAAGAATGAGACTGAGACGATCACAGATAACGACGACAACTTTGATGCACAAACTAAAAAACAAAGAACAGATTTAACCGTTGCTGTCACGTTTCAGTGTGGGGGCGGGAAACTTCACCATCCTCCAACAACAACAACACAACACACATCACGTGCAAAACATTTTCACATTTTCACATTTCTATCACGACAGCGTGGCCGTCGCCTTGAACCGGCGGCGGAGGGACGGATCCACAGGGACGGTCATTAGACAGGATTTATCGTCTCTGTCCAAGGGAGACGCAGCATCGATTGAGGGAAGAAGCGACGACGAGGCTGAACTTAATTTGTTCCCCTTTTTTACCCGTTAATTCATCAACGGGAGGAGGCGTCGATGTTGACGGCAGAGTGAGAGATAAAGGCAGGTGAGAGAAAGAGCACGAGAGACAAATGGCTGATGGAGAGATGGAGGGAGTGGAGGGAAAGAAGGAGAGAGGAGGGAGAGACAGAGAGGATAGAGAGACAGAGAGCAGCTCTGGCAGCCGTCCAAAACGATGGGAGGGTAGAGTTACAGGAAGCCTCGTGTTAGGAGATCGAAGACGAGCAGCACAACCCTCTGCTTTCTGCAGCAGGGAGGCGTTCACAGCCAACACTCCAACGTCCATGTGGAAATGTGTGAAACATTTATTTATTTTAGTTTTATTTATATGTATTTACTAAAGTCTGCAGCAGAGTCTGCATGGGAGAAGATCTGAGCTGATAAAAAAAAAATAACAAAAAGAAAAAACGTTGATCTTCATGTGGGTCGCCTCAGATATTAATGTGCAGCAGCGCCTGATGCTGCCGTTTTCATTTGCCCTCAGTTTTGCCTCTCAGGCCACACACAGCTTTCTAGGAAAGGAAGGAGGAGCGGGATCCAACCAGAGAACAAACGCCAGCAGACACGACTCAGGGATGAAACTTAGCGTTTTCAGTGATAATTCTGATTTATAGTTCATGGGCTTCTCAAAAGAGAATAAGTGATGCACAGTGCGGTAGAGAGGCAAACAGGAAGTAGCAGGATAAAGCTCCATATAAGGTTGATGTCTTTATTAAAGCTACATACAGTATGAAGGCAGATGTTTTATTAAAGCTCCTTCAAAATAAAGGTAGATGTTTGTGTCAAAGCTCCTTCAAAATAAAGGTAGATGTTTGTGTTAAAGCTCCTTCAAAATAAAGGTAGATGTTTGTGTTAAGGCTCCTTCAAAATAAAGGTAGATGTTTGTGTTAAGGCTCCTTCAAAATAAAGGTAGATGTTTGCGTTAACGCTCCTTCAAAATAAAAGTAGATGTTTGTGTTAAAGCTATTTCAAAATAAAGGTAGATGTTTGCGTTAACGCTCCTTCAAAATAAAGGTAGATGTTTGTGTTAACGCTCCTTCAAAATAAAGGTAGATGTTTGTATTAAAGCTCCTTCAAAATAAAAGTAGATGTTTGTGTTAAAGCTACTTCAAAATAAAGGTAGATGTTTGCATTAACGCTCCTTCAAAATAAAGGTAGATGTTTTTATTAAAGCTCCTTCAAAATAAAGGTAGATGTTTGTGTTAAAGCTCTTTTTTAAGGACGTCTGTGTCAGTTTTAGTCGTTCTGTCCTGGTCCTCTGCTGCTTCAGCATTTCCCTCCCTCCAGTTTTTTTTCTTTTTTTTTCTGACCGTGGTCCAACTTGGCAGCGTCTCTGCTGCGACCGTCAGAGCTACAATACAAAACAGACCATTAACACTCGCCACCTGCCACAATCTGCCTGATTTACTGCACGACACCTCAATCACAGCCGTTTAACCAAAACTCAGGCCTCGATGAGTCAACGGGGAAACGTCTCCGAGCTCCATTAGCTCACGACAACAGAGGGAGGTGTTTACACGACAGCGCTGTTGTGTTTTCACCGGTGACTCTGCACAACAGGATTTTACAGACAGCACTGATGTGTTTGGACTCATTTTTTACAGTCAAATCTGTAACAACAAACCATGAATACAGCCTCAGTATTTTCAGATTCCCTAACATCTGCATGTGAATGTCCTTTCTGTCAAGTGTCTGTATTGATTATAAACACATTCTCCTCCTCCTCATTAAGCTGCACCACCTTCCACCGGATCAACCTGTTTCACTCTTTATTATTTATTATTTCAATCAAAAGCTCGTAAATGTGTTTCATAAACGGCCCAGAGGCTGTTTTCTGTTTCTACGGTGGCCCCGAGGGTTCAACTCACTGTGACCTCAGAAAACACTTGAAAAAACACAACACAAACTCAAGAGCTGCAGCGTGTTGACCTCTCAGGGCCACCGTAGTTTTCTTATTGCGTTTGTTTCGACCTTTTTTGAAAAAGAAAATCAATTTCTAGTGACTATTCAACATATTTTCAATATTTTGAGTTCGGGGAGCGTCGGCCGTCGGAGGATTAGAGCCGTCGGGTACTCTGATGGGCTGTGTGCTAACTATGACCATTCTGCGTTCTGTAGCGAATCAGCGTGATGTGTGGGAGGGGCAGAAGTGACGATAGTAAACAGACCATTCATAAAAACAGAGACGACACAGAGCCAAACTACATTTCGTCTTTGCATCGCTACGTCGTGGAGTGAAGCGCACGAGACTAGCGCCACCTGATGTTAAGGAGACTTCCTGCATCTCACGCAGGCACAGAATGTCGTCAAGGCGATGTGTTTCACTGCTTCCTTTCTGCCGACTGTGTCCGACCGGCGGTGACGGAGTCGTCGGATAAATGCTATAGTGTGTTATGATTATTGTTATAAAGCATTATGATCATTATGAGTGTTTACAACTATAACTATAGTTATACAGTGCTATAACTGCATTATAACTCATTATAAGTATGGTTATAATGCGTTATAGAGATAGGCGTCAAATAAAGTGTTACTGTTTATTTGGACCGTTCCAAAAGTCACTCGATAAATAAACCTCAGAAGGAGAAAAGAAAGCGGCATGTGAAAGGCATGATGGGAAAGCTGAAGGACAACATGTAAAAAAAACAACCTAAAGTCCTAAACTGATGACTCATCGTGTTTTTGTCCTTCTGGGTCACGCACACACACACACACACACACGCTGTACATCCCAGCTCCCTGTGCTGAGCAGCGACGAGCCAAATCACACAGGTAATTAAACCTGGGCCGGCGTGTGCAGCTCTCACATTAGCTAATATCAGCTGAATACTGTGGGGCGCTGCTGGGAGCGTGTGTGCGTGTGTGTGTGTGTGTGTGTGTGTGTGTGTAGGGGAGGGGGGGGTTCATGCTAATATTAGCTCTCAGCTTGCTTGTTGCTGGCTCCGTGCACCGGCGGCAGCTTCGGTTTCAGCAGCATGACGGCCAGGTTGTGTAGTTCAGGTACAGTAACACGCTGCTGAGGCATGGCGAGGCGTTCAGGGACACTCGGTCGCTGCAACACCAACCAATCCAGTTTTACGTACAATCAATCTGTTCCTCTACATACATTTAATATATTAGGTTACATCACACACACACATACTGGATCTGGCAAAAGCAAATTCCCAATAAATGGCACGCCCAAAAATACACCAGTGAAACCCGCTGAACGTCCTGTCACCGTCAGAATTAACGAGAAGATGAAGAAGAGGAGGAGGAGGAGGAGCTGTGGCGGCGAAATCTGACTTTGTTTGAAGCCGAGGGCCCGTCGTCTCCTTCAAAGACTCCTCCAAGACTAAAGAAGAAGAAGACGATGAATCCTCTGAGTCATGCAGGCACAGAAACGTGTGTGAGTGTGAATGTGAATGTGTGAACGAGAGGAGGAGGAGGACGATTAAAAAGAAGAAGAAGAAGAAGAGCAAAGCGGCCGTGACCTCAGCGCCTGTACAACAACAACAACTCACACACTCAGGCTTCAGCGGCTCAATGGAGGATGACTCACAACCGGGAGTCGACCAACGCTGCAGAAACAGTTTCATGTTCAGGTTCCTCTGGGACTTTTCTTCGTCATCGTGTGTTTAAATCTGATGAATCAGGCGCTAAAAGGTTAAAATGACGCCGACCGTCAGCGACTCTGCGGCGGCTGCAGCTTCAGCTGCTGCTGCCGACTGGAGAAACTACAGAAATCTAATATCTCAGGTCAAATATCTTGATCTACGATATCATCACAAGGAGGTGGAGTTTATATTATGATGACAATTAGTGATATTTTTCATAATATGTGGTTTTATCGTTGTATTTTATGTTTCTTGGGTGTTTTTAACAGTATATTCTTACATTATTGTATTCATTTTTCCATATTTTCCATAATGTTTGACCTTATTGTTTTATTTTATGATGCAGGATTGTCTTTTTTAACAATATATAGGTGCATTATTTTATATTTATATCATTTCTTTTAAACAACACAGATTTTATTACTGCATTTTATTAATTTCAAGTATTTTCAACAATACATAACTATTTTGTCATTTAATTTTTCAGTTTATTAAGTGTTTTAGCAGGTTTTCAATCATATCATTGCTTTTATTTTAATATTTTGCCCTATATTTCTATCCTGCATTTTATTTTATTTATTTATTTTTTTACTACTGCTATATTTTATTGTTGTTTTTAATCTTCGTGCATTAGTCTCCATGTTATTCTTCTTGTTTCACCTCTTTCAACCAAAATGTAAAGCACTTTGAACGGCATTTATTTGCTTTGAAAGGTGCTTATAAATAAAATTTGATTGATTGATTGATTGCTTTTTCTATACGAAATACTTTCAAACGTGGTGTAAATATCACGACATATGATATTATTGAATATCAGACCAAGTCCATGACATCATTTTTATGGACGTGTGGATAGGATTTCTTTCCTCTGGGGACGATGAGGTCATCACTGACTTGATAATCATTATAAAAACAGAAAGAGAAACTACTTAGAGCCGGGTGTTAGCGCCTGGTTCTTTCTGGGATCACAGGATGAAAGCGATGCATTAGCAGCAACGTCTTGGATTCGTCTCAGGAAGGAACTCAGGTTTCAGGCTCGGTGACCTCAGTCGTCCCGTCGTCTCGGCTGCTGCTGCTGCTGCAGGTCGATGAGTCAAAGGGAGAATGAAAACCTGCTCCATCTTATTTCCTCTACACTGTGGTGCAGCTGACAGTTTATTTTATTATTGATTAATCTGTGGTTAATCGTCTCTTGATGGTGTCGTTAAAGGGACAAACAACAACAACAACAACAAAGCAACAAGGAGGCGTTTGAAATTCCTCTGATTATACAACTGTCTAATTATCTGTTAATCAACTAATCAAACAATCAATCGCTCCAGCAAACAGAAATATAATCACTTATACGACCATGTGCCAGTTACTGCGGTATCAAAGACAAACATAAAAGAGAGAGAAACCCTGAGACGACTCACAGCAGCTCACCACATGAAAAGCGCAGGAGACAGACTTTTCCTTTAACCTTTAACCTCCGACACTGAGCGCTCGGCTTAATCAATACATTTAATAGCATAATAAACAATTACACACACATTATCTAACGGTGTGTCTGGTTACATTATCACCATTACGTCTGTTTATTTTAATATAGAATAATTTCCCGGATTTTCTGGTTAAAATTAAAGGGATAGTTCAACATTTTGGCAAATTGTCCCATTGCCATAAGCCCTAGCAGTAGGTTCGTTACCTTTAATTGTCGTTACCTTTAATTGTCGTTACCTTTAACGGCGGAGCAGAGCCGTGAGCTGCTCAGAGCTACGCTACGGAGGCTTATTATGGGATTTCTTGGTTTCCCTCATCAAACTCATCAAATACACAATCCAACAACTCCACAACGCTCTGGTGGACAAGTTGTGACCTGCACATTCACCACGCTATGAGATAATAACACAACGTTACCACACAGAGTTGTTTTAGAGGGAAATTCATGCAAAACCTCTGATGCACGTTGCCTTCAGGGACAGTTTTTCATCAACAGTCTCTGAATTTCCCTCTAAAACAACTCTGTGTGGTAATGTTGTGTTATTATCTCATAGCGTGGTGAATGAGCCTCCGTAGCGTAGCTCTAAGCAGCTCACGGCTCTGCTCCGCCGTTCTAAAAATAGCTTGCACCGACAATTAAAAGTAATGAACCTACTGCTATGACTATAGGAATTATGGCAATGGGCCAATTTGCAAAAAATGTTGAACTATCCCTTTAAAAATTCCTCAAAATTAGAAGAGAAACTTTTCAAACTCTTCCTACAGCGTGGTTGAAGTCCTCGTAAGTCACAAAATCACAACTACAAACTCTTCACGTGCGAAAAATCAAATACATCCTGATGTAATTTGTGAGTTTTGAAGCACAGTTTGATCTTACAGACGGTAAATATTCGTATAATATATAATATATTTCACATACATCCACATACGTGCATGTTCAGTCCAAAGAGAAGCACGCGAGAGGTGGCAACATTTATCCTCTATAAACGGCGATTTAACAGCTAATCAGATTAGTTTCTAATCAGTTTTCCTTTTGATTGACTGATCGGTTTCTGCTTCCAGTGCTACTAATAATCAATAATCAATAATTACCACAAAGCCCAGATAAACAGCAGCAGCAGCAGCAGCAGCAGCTCAGTAATCATGGTATAAATGACACGACTTACAGCGAGGTGTCATCACATGCAGCGACTTGCCCACAACACACTGATCATACTGAAATATGCAGCTTCACACACACACGTTATCTCATTCATGCCTTCACGCTTTCGCCTGCCCACACACACACACACACACACACACACACAGTGACACACACACCTACGTTCGCTGGTGTGGAGCTCACGTCTCACACCGTGACACGAACATCTGGATCATTTATAACGTGCAGCAGCTGCAGCAGCGCTTGTTTATCTTGATCGACCCCGAGCTGTCAGCAGAGTCTCCACGACAACACACACAGTTATATACTACACACAGACACACACACATAGCTACACACACACACTCACCTCTCCTCCTCTCACAGCCGCTCCATCTACACTGGATTTACACCTCCCACATGATTCATCTCGTCTCATCCTCTCTGTTATTCCTTCTTCCTTCCCTCTCATCTTCATCCACTTCCTTCCTTCCTTCCTTCTTTCCTTCTTTCCTTCACTCCTTCCTTCCTTCCTTCTCTCCAGCTGAGCCGTCAGTGCAGACCTGTCCGACCAGCGCTGCCATCCCTCCCTCCCCTCCCCTCCTTCCTCCCCTCCCCTCCCTCCCCAGCAGCGATGCTCACACTCAGCCAATTAGCAGCAGCCCTGCATCACCTAGCCCCGCCCCCTTTTCTCAGCCTTCCACATACATGCTGAGTCAGTGTGGAGTAGTTAGTATGGCTGTGGGAGGTGCAGCGAGACGAGGAGGGGGGAGGAGGGGGAGGGGGAGGAGGAGGAGGAGGAGGAGTGAGGTGTTTAAAGGCAACAGACCCCCCCGCCAAAATAAAAGCAGCAGATGTGTGAGGACTGAATCTAGGTGACAGTTTCTGGCAATAAAGTTGTCTATAAAATGAAATTAAATGAATTTACATCATGTGTGAAACAGAAAAGCATCAAATCGTCACATTTAAGAAGCTGCAAACAGCAAATATGTTGATTAAATGTAGATTAAAACATAGTCGCCTATAATAGAACTTTACTTTATTGTTTATTTAGTTGGGACAATGCATATTAGTGAGTACCCACATGTGCTAAATGACCTCCGTAGTCCTCAAAACAATACAACAATAAACATAAAAAGTCCATAAAGACGGACCAGAAAATAGTTACAGGGTTGGACAAGGATTCTTTGAAATACATAATCTATAGCTGTGATTAACATGATTTGTTTAGATATAAAAATATAAATCTATACAGTTTTGACATGATGATATAAGCTATAAACAGGATTGATGATTGCAAATGTAACGCTTTAAAATTATTTTTTATATTATAATAATATTTTTTGGCTACACTTGTTAATTATTGGATAATTATTTCTTTAAATGAGTCAGGCTGCAACTGTAATACTGTTTTAATTATTTATTTATTTTATTTTTTAGCTTCCTGTGTTAATTATTGGATATTTGTTTCTTTCTATGAGCTCTAACGGATTTAATAGAATAATGCATTAAAGGGTAGCTAGAGGCATTTATAAGCTGCATAGCTTCAGCTGCACCTTCTCCATCTATTTATGAACTAGTTGAACAAATGGTTTTATGGAAGGTTGACTGACGCTCAACTGTGAACAATTTTGTGTAAAAGACAGAATAATAACTTATTCCTATAATCTATAAAGTATAGTATAAATGACTGTATCACCCAATGAAATAAAGCGATGGAGGTTTAAAATTCAACATCCCTCCTCGGTACAGTAGTACTCGGTACAGTAGTTGTTGTAGTTTCTATATTTAGTATCTACAGTCATGTCAGTGTTTGTTTTAGCCCGTGTTATTTTCTGCCACTGTGTAAATAATTCAACACAGAGCGACGTCGGGAGCAGCAGCTGCTTCTGATGATGGAAACTCAGCACGACACATATTCAATAAATAAGTTTTTTTTAAAGGATGTGAAGAAGAAGAAGAAGAAGAAGAAGAGGAAGAAGAAGAAGAGGAAGAGGAAGATGAGTGACATCATGTTTGAGATCCAGATGACTGAACACATCTGGATGAGCTGAGCATCAGGAGGAGGCGGCGGCTGAACGCTGCTCTCACTCTGATCAAATATTAAAGACAAGTACGGAAGCCTGCGATGGACACACAACACAAAACACTTCCCTCTCTCATTTTATTTACTAGATATAGATGGTGCATATGTTTGATCCAGACAGATGTAGTTGTTTGTTTCAAACTGCTGCTAATCTCTGGTTTTTAATGAATGATTTAACTCTTAATGATTTTTAAAGGAATGTGTCCTTCATTTCAAACAGAGCTACACAAACACAACCAAACTGTTAGCAAGTGTTATCAACTGTATAAAGAAACGTTACCACACAGAGTTGTTTTAGAGGTAAATTCATGCAAAACCTCTGATGCACGTTGCCTTCAGGGACAGTTTTTCATCATCAGTCTCTGTATTTCCCTCTAAAACAACTCTGTGTGGTAACGTTGTGTTATTATCTCATAGCGTGGTGAATGTGCAGGTCACAACTTGTCCACCAGAGCGTTGTGGAGTTGTTGGATTGTGTATTTGATGAGTTTGATGAGGGAAACCAAGAAATCCCATAATGAGCCTCTGTAGCGTAGCTCTGAGCAGCTCACGGCTCTGCTCCGCCGTTCTAAAAATAGCTTGCACCGACAATTAAAGGTAACAAACCTACTGCTAAGGGCCAATTTGTCAAAATGTTGAACTACCCCTTTAACAACCTGAATGACCAAGACTCAAACGTACATATTTAGCTGCAGAGTGAACAGAGTCAGAGCGCAGGTCAAAGGTCAGAGCTAGAGAGACCGATGCAGACGTCCAGACTGATTCACATCATCGGAGGTCAAAGGTCAAAGCGACTCAGACATAAACAGATAGAGGTGAAAGATAAGAGACTCTCACACACACTTTCAGATTTAAATAGAAACATAAACATGGTGATACTTGATGTCAACAAACCCAGCCTCTGTAAATATCACTCCACCGCTGAAAATAGTCCCAAACAGAAAAACAAAATACTCCTCAATCCAGTTTGATTAACATCCTCCATCCTTTCATTATAATAATTATAAAGATGTATAATGCTGCATGTAAACAGCTCAATCATATTTGCCTAATAACTCATAGTGAGTCTCTCCTTCATTAAACTCACAGCACTTTGGTTTTCATTCATTTATAAAGGAAATGAGAGAAACCAAACTGGCCGAGAAGTGAAGCAGACATTAGTGTTTATTTGTTTGTTTCAGTCGGTTGAATCCTCTAGTCTAGTATCACATGGCTGGAGGTTGAGCTGCCAATGCTCCTGACATTTATTCTAAATATGAAATAAATTGATTCAAATATTGGAAAAGAGGAAGAAATTCCAGTTTCCAGACTTTCCCGTCGTGTTAGAAACTGTGATGCTTCTCAATACAATAACAAAGATAAATGTCTTTAACATGGACACAAACACACTCCCCTGCATCTCTCTGATGTGTCGTCTGTCTCATCTCCCCCGATGTCGGCGTGACATCGACCACCAGCTCCCAGAATCCTCTCTGATTTACAACCAGCGATAAACTCCGGATAACTTTCCCTCCATCTCTTTGCTGCTCTCCCTCTCTCTCTCTCTCCCAAAACGACCTCGACGGTGGAAAACGACGGACGGAGCCTCAAATCAAACTGTTAGTGAGCGGAGGAGACGTCGCAAACCAGATGTTGAACACAGCTGCACAGGTTTGATCCCAGATGTAAGATAGATAGATAGATAGATAGATAGATAGATAGATAGATAGATAGATAGATAGATAGATAGATAGATAGATAGATAGATAGATAGATAGATAGATAGATAGATAGATAGATAGATAGATAGATAGATAGAAAGAACTATTTATAATAAAGCTGCCTCCGTTCTCTCACATCAACATCTGGAGGAGTTTGCAGATGTCTGACAGTCACGTACCTTCATCACCATCATCATTATCACCACCACCACCATCATCATCATCATCATCATCATCCTCCTGTATTCCTTCAGAAACCTGCTGCTCCTCAGAGTCTCCGTCCGTCCGTCTGCACAAAACCCTGCAGTCAACAGTTTGGCAGCCGTTTTCTGGCCCCGCCTCCCGTCCTCGTGCGCACACAGGTGCACGAGGTGAAACAGGTGAAAGTGACAGGCAGCCATCAGCAGCAGCAGCAGCAGCAGCAACACTAACACTAGCAGCAGCAGCAGCAGCTCATCTCTGCAGACTGCACCAAGCGCCAGCGAGCCAGCAGCGAGCTCTCATTGCCTTCCAGCAGTGTCAGCAGTCCTGAGGCGGCTGCAGATGAGAGTTTGTAGAGAGCAGCTCCTCATCGCCGCTCTATTTCAGACAAATAACGTTAAGGACAATCGAGTTATGGCCGATTATGCTGATTGCCTCCACCGGCTGATGGCGACCTTTGCGGGTGAACTTGAGAGTCCTACGCTGACAAACAATGGCCCTCATTGATCGATGGGTTTTAAAAATAAACTCCTGTGTGTGACAGCAGGAGGAAACAGCCTGATCTCCTCCTCTCGCTCTGGTTCTCACTCACAGCTGTTGTTCCCACTTGTTTTAGGATCAATAATACACAGATACCTACAGTACATTTTGATTAGTGATGACGTATTTATTTTTAGCCTATCAATGATTGGTTAGAAATCCTGCAGGACTTGTTGATCGCAGGCAAAGAAAATCTAGATCTCAGGTGTGAGAGGACAAAAAATAAAGTCACTGTCTCTTTTTTAAGCTTAAAGGAGCAACATTTTGCTATTGCTTCATGGCTAACATTAGCTCTGACACCTGTTTTCATCAGTCTAGAACAAGAACAAGTTCAGGCTTTTGAAATCGTAAATTACAGCTTCAAGTTTAACTTCCAGGCAACCCACTCGTGTTTTTCCTGTTTTTGTCACTATAACAGCCAAAAACTTAGATCGAACTGGTTTCTTCTATTTCAATCAGTCCTCGTCCCTTCGCCACATTTTCAGCCCTGCATGCCGTTCTCTCTCCTCATTGGATAAAAACTTCGATAAATGTTTTCTCCTCGGCTCAGAGCAGAGCAGAGTGACTGACAGACCCGTGTTTTGGTCCAAACACTCTATGTAAGTGATTGCTGTCGGAAGATATAACTATTTAAGACTTATATTAACACAAATATATCACTTACTTCTGCTTTAACTTCATTCCTTTGGTATAAAAAACATCATGTTTTGCTTCTATTTCAATCCTTTTTTCCTCTTCTTAGCATGCTAACTAGCTACCGAGTCACAAAAACAAGACTTAGCTTCTTCAAACCGCGTTCTTTGTGGCATTTGCTCATATTGCTGCTATATGGCTAATAGCCTACATTACTGCAGATTAATATTTGTTTTCCTGAACCTCTATCGCTGCAAAGAAAGCAGTTTTGTGTTGTTTTGGCAACGCAGCGAGGTCGGCTAACCAGCTGAGTGCTGCTGGACTGACTCACCACTTTAGATTCTGTCTATATAGGCCACAGATTACATTACTTCTTTTATTGAAAATGCATCATTAGCTGATGCTCTTTAATCCGATAAAATATGGTGCAAAAAGCAAAACTTACATTTAGCTCCTTTAAAGTCTCTAACAGAGCTTGTTGTGATTGATGCAGCGCTACAGGTCAATTAAACCGCTTCAAGTCAAATAGACGGAGGTACCACTTGCTGCTGGACACTTTAGTGGGGCATTCAGGGCTATCAAGCATCGGGGGAAAATCAATTACTGGCACTGAAATGTTACCAAACAGCCAAGTAATGGAGCCACACACACACACACACACACACAGTTGCTCTGCACCTTCACTGAGGAGGAGGAACCTCGGTGCCTGTGCGACAAGGAGAAAAGCGCCTCTACTAACAGATTTGCGTTTCATTAATCACACAGGATCCAGATCCAGGCCATGCAAAGCGCTCCATCTGCACCGCAGCCAACGTACAGAAAAGAGCTTCACAGATTGGAGCGGCCCGACAGCAGACGACCACTCATTATAGGGAAACACAGCAGGATTGTAAAATGCTAATGCTGGCCGTCATCACACAAGCTCGCTCCTATCCAAATGCTAAAAGGCCCCTTTCATTGCCAGCGCTCTCACCTCCTAAATACTCACTCCCACCACCACCGCCACCAGCAGCAGCACCAGCAGCACCACACCTCCCAAACGTATTCTTGGCTTCCAGCGCTGGATATTAAAATACACCGCGAACACCAACAGATCTTGGTTACAGTTACAGCCGCACAGAGACGGAGACCTGTTGGATCTTTGAAGCAAAAAAAAAAAAAACAGCAACGAGGGGGGAAAAATGATGAAAAGAAAGGAAAAAAAACACTACGGAGAAGTGAGAAGGAGTGGGAGAGTGTAGGAAGAAATAAAACCAGACGTGGGAAGAAGAAGAAGAAGACAGTAATCCAGGAGCCAGTGTGGTCACTAATGTTGTTCCATTAACAACAGCAGAACGGAGAGATCTGACCATCACAGGAGGAAGAGGAGGAGGAGGAGATAGGAACCCAACATCGTTAGTGCAAACCACTTGCAGAAGCCATCAAGGCCTCAGTGTGTGTGTGTGTGTGTGTGTGTGTGTGTGTGTGTGTGTGTGTGTGTGTGTGTGTGTGTGTGTGTGTGTGTGTGTGTGTGTGTGTGTGTGTGTGTCCTGCTGCCAACACAACAACCTTTTACCAACCTCCAACTACACAACTGGTCTCCTCTGTATCTGTTTCCTTTAATAAACTGCATGAAAAACCAACATTAAATGCATCATCTGCAGCTCATTAAAGGGCCAGTGTGTAAAAATTGTCAAGGTTTATTGCAAAAATGTGAATATACTACCCATATATGTGTATAATCGTTATAAAATAAAATTAATTTGGTTTTCGTAGCCTTATAATTACTCTTTTATATGCAAGGGGTTTTCCACCTCGGCGCCGCCACAGCAGCTAGAACGGAAAATCCAGCCAGCCAGAGACCGAGTTTCGCGATGATTTCTTTACAAAAATAAACGGTCAAGCGGTGCAGTGGTAACGTCCATAACATCTACAACCATCAAGAAAATGATGTAGGGGTCAAAAATGGCCGGAATTCTCCTTTAACACCTGAATTGTTTTTAAATAACAGAAATAACAACTCTTGTTTCTGTGCTGAGGTCAAATGACAAATAACTTTGCAGATAAAAGTCGTTTTGCAGTTCATTCAGATATTTCCTACGGTAAGTGAATGCATCTTTTCAGCATGTACAGCACTAAGTGTCCTATGGCCGTCGATATAAAATTAGACCTGTAGCTTCAAGCTGATCTGTTTCACGAGGTTAGAAGAAGTGCAGCAGCTGCTCGGTGCATGTGAAATATTTACACCATGATTTAACGTTTAAGTGGCCTTCACTGTCTTTTAATGAGCTGGTAATTTACAGTTTAGCACAGCCGAGGAGATAATGATTGAACTGACTCATCCACTTGTAGCTCTGGGTTTGGTCTCCACCGGCTGCAGAGGGAAACCTGCTCCATGCTCCGTCATCTGAACTGAACAAACGACCCCTGTGACCTCTTTGAACTCTGCTATCACAGTATGTTCACATGCACAGTGAAGTGTTGCTACGGTTACAGCTCTGCCAGCCTCTTCCTCTGTTGTTCATTTTGTTTGACTGATAATGCGATAAGTAAACTCGACTCCTGCACGTGTTAGTATAAAGGAATTTGGTTCAGTAGCCTGTGATCTACATGTGTTGTTAAACATGACATCCTGCAAACGATGGATTAAAAGCTACAGATCGACTGCACAGAACAAAACCAAACAGCAAACATGGATGAGTCTGATTACCAGGCCAGAGTAGCATCCTGCTGCCTTAAATACTCACTCAGCAACAAATGTGTATTAATCCACAGCTAAAAATAGTCCCCAGCACACACATACACACACTGTTTGCTCCTGTAGAGACACAAACACACACACACTGAGGAGAGGACATTTTATATGAATACCTCAACTCACTGTCACGATGAACTTCCCGATCGACTATCACCACCGATACAGACATTGATCCTAACAGTGAGGAAACATGGAGGTTTGTGTCTGCAGCTGCAGCTCTGCAGACGGGACGGAGTGTGTTGTGTTGTGTGTTTCACTTTCCTGTCCAGGAAAGGTGAGAAGAATAGAGTCTTTTTGTACCTCTACATCCACCCCCACTCTCACTCTTAACCACCCCCCCCTCACCCACCTCCACCCGTCCGGTCACTGAGACCCAGAGGCAGAGTCTAGACTGAGCCCCAGATGGGGGATTCATAAACTGCAACAAATGAAGACAAAATGCTTCCAGCTGCCCTCAGCGGCACAGAGATGGATCTGCTGCTCCTGGGCTGATATATAGAGGGGGGTGGGGTGGGGTGGGGGGTGCAATGAGGAGGGGGTGGGGGGGGTGGCATTTACCAGGGTCCTGAGCCGGTCGTGGCATGCAGCTCTGTCCCCCTGTCTGAGCTGCAGAGGAACAGACCACACAGTTTTTTTCCTGCAGTGCAATTTGTCACCAGACGCATCCATTAGCATACGGTCAAACCTGACGCTGTCGAACCTTCAGCTGAGAGGAACTGAACAATCATGTGGCTGCAGCTTCAGCTATACTGTTTCACTATAGGCTACTAGTCAAATGTATTGATTATCAACTCTATTGATTGCCTAAAAGGTTTCTATCCCTCCAGAGGAAGACGATCACCACAGAGGAGAAAGTACATATTTTTGCTGAAGGTGAACTGTTGCAGATCAAGTTTTTTTAATCAATAATCACACAAGTCTGTTAATGCATGGAGAGGTTTGTGCATATGGGTTGCAAAACACAATTCAATCATGAAATACTGCAGCCAGCCGGTGTCTCCATGCAGCTTCTGCCTCCAAAGCTCATGTTGCATGTAGAGAAGCACACGTGTGTAGTTCAGGTGAAACAGGAACATCCAGCTTCACCTGGTCCTGGTCGGACGTGACTGAGTATAAAGACCGGAGCTCTGCATCATCATCATCACCTGTCTGCAGGTACAGACCCGCTCACTCATCTGAACCCCTGTCACGTAGCTACACGCTCACCTCATCTCATCTCACTGCTACAACAAAACACACTCACAACAACACACACAACTTTTTGCTGCCAAGGACAAAACTTGACCGGAGCCTCATCAGTGCACGGCAGAGCACAGCACAGCACGGCACGGCACGCGCGGCTGCGTCAATGACAGCGGTGTGTGTGAGTGTGAGTCAGAGAGGTGTGTGTGTGACCTTTCTCCCGCATCCTACAGGTCCTACCGGCCGGACGTGTGTGTGATGCAGTGCGCTCACTGGATCAAGTTGTTATTGTTGTTGTGCACTTCGCTGCACGGACGATGCCGCTGCTGCCGCTGCCGCTGCACCATGTTCCCGTCACTCCTGCACGAACACGACGAGCAGCAGCAGCGGGATGTCGGTACTCACCACCACGGAGGAGGAGGAGGAAGAAGAGGAGGAGGAAGAGGAGGACGGTGTCTCCGCAGAGTCCGTGCGGCCACAGCTGATGATGCTGATGATGATGAGACGCTGTTGCATCGCCGCCGCCGCCGCCGCCACTGCTGCAACTCGCTGTCAGAGCACTGCGGTCCACATTGAGCCGCTTCCCCGGCTCACGGCTCAGTGTGTGTGAGTTAAAGAGAGAGAGAACAGAGAGAGAGAGAGTGTGAGTGTGTGTGGATAGATGTGCAGGAGGAGGATGCTCTGTTTCACGTCAGTCAGGTCGGACACACAGACACAGACGTGATGCTGTGAAACGGACAGATTGAGATTCCTCGTCGGGTGTTTTGCAGCTCACACTCATCTCAACTCTTCCTCCCTCTCTCTCTCTCTCTCTCTCGCTCAGTCTTTCCCATGCAGCCTCCCCTCCTCCTCCTCCTCTCCCTCCCTCCTCACCGGCTCGGGCATGCCCAGTCCCTGCAGCCTCCTTCAACCAGCACCAATTTAGTTGCAGAGAGATGAAGTCTGCTATTAACCGCTAGCTTCTCTACTTGTAGCAACTTTAGCTACTTTAGCACCATAACGTTTCTCCAAATCGCGACCAAAAAGCCGCTCATTATAAAGCTCAGAACAGCAGCAAACTTCATCAATAGTACCAACAGGGTCCCAGCACATAATATGAGGGGTCAAACATCTGTTAGTGTTGCCTCTGTATTTGGGCAAGATACAGAGTGACAGTAGTTTTTCTTCTCCATGTCTCCACGTCAACATTTATTACACACATATCAAAGAACAACACAATACTAACGGTTAAATATGACAAAAACTGTTACAACGGCTACTATACATAACGTTAATCACTACAACGACGAAACATTAAACATTAATCAATCCCACGGCAAAAACTACGGTACAAAACAGTAAAACTAGCACTCACACACATTTAACAAGAAACTATCCGGATAAATAATAATTATTACTACTTTTGATAAAGTTTTACCTGTATTTGGGCAAGAGAGACAGTTTTTCTTTTCCATGTCGCCACTGTATGACTCCAGGGCAACCGGAGCCCATAGCAACAGGAGCCCACTCTGCCTCGCGCCCCAATAACTAACATTCTAACTGATACAGTAGTAGCCTATGACAATAAATAAATATTAAACATTAAACAGTTAATAATTAAACAGTTAACAATATTCACCAGCTGTTTGTTTTAACATTTTTATGTCCCCTACATTAGCTTAGCCTGGTTTCTGTTGAAAAGAGACGAAAACACAACTCACCCACTCTCCTCCAGTTATAGCTATGCAGCAACTTTCCACGTCCAGCCTCGAGTCCAGCATGTCCGAATCCGACTGGCATTACAAATATTCGGTTTCAGCGGCCACTGGGCAGGCAGGTATCACCACTTGATCCCCCCCAGGCCAGCACATAGACTCCCCCAGGTCCAGGACATAGACTCCGTCCACCGGGGCATCTCTCCCTCTGTCGCTTTTCTTCTCCATTTCTCTGTCCATTTTCTTCAGCTCGTGTCCGGTAAACTCGGTCCCGCAGCTCAAGGATGAAAATGTGTGTTATTACTCCATGCAAATGCAATCAAAGTTCCTATGTATCTTGCCTATCCGTTTATAAAATTTATAATCGCATGTTCACAGGGACATCGACAGATTTGGGCATTTCTAACTTTAGATATTTGCGGGGGAAAATCACGTAAACAAGCGCGAGATTCGACGTGACGTCACACGCAAGATCAGGACGACCCGGAAGAGACTGTAACTTTTTTTTTTCACTGTAACGTGAAGCAGACATCACAGAGGGGACAACACGGCTGAGTTTATGCAATTTGAGAACAACTATGACTGGTTTCATGTGTATGGGCGCCCTGGATACACTTGTATCTGTTTGAGACGGAGTTTATACGAGCTGAAGGAAATGGAGGCTAAAAATGACAGAGGGAGAAAGTCAATGCAGTCTACATCCTGGACCTGGGGGAGTCAAGTGGTCAGGGTGGTCACTGTCTGCCAGTGGCCGCTGAAACCAGATGATTCTGCTGCTAGTCGGACTCGGCCGTGTGTTGTCTGGACTCTATGCTGGACGTGGAAAGTTGCTGCATAGCGTATAACTGGAGGAGAGTGGGTGAGTTGTGTTTTGGTCTCGTTTCAATAGAAACCATGCTAAGCTAACAGATGTTTGATGCCCATGGATGTATTATTGATGCCTCATATTATGGGCTGGGACCCTGTTTGTACTGTTGATGACGTTTTGTGCTGTTCTGAGCATTATTTATGGCTATAAACGGCTTTTTAATCGCGGTTTGCGCGTGGAGAAACAGACTTTGCTAAAGTTGCTACAACTAGAGAAGCTAGCGGTTAGCAGCCTTCATCTAACTCGGTGTCAGGGTGTGTTGGACCAGGGGTTAAACTTACCTAATCATGTGAAGCTTTTTTTTTTATCTGCAGTGAAATTCAAATCGGATCACGAAATACAATTTTGACTTGAGACTTCTTCCGAATTGAGGTTCCATGGCGACCGTTACTTCCTGCTTCCGCTTAGGCACTCTATTCCAAATACTTCATAAGTTATTATCACACTCTAGTGGTCATGAGAGGAACTGCAGCTTTTGGTTCTTGATGCTGCTTTATTTTTCACTTTTGTGCAACATATATGATTATAATGAAATTAAATATAGTACGCCAGTAAAGTTAATAATAGATGAAAAAAGGAGCAGTTGCAGCTTCCGACTCTAATAAAACTTATATTATGATATGTAAGTTGCAAGATCTAGCCTACATAATATTTGTAGGTTTTATGCAAAGTGATAATAATAAAATCAATATTTTAGGATCTAAACACCTGTTTCATAGTTTTTTTTAAGCCACTGCAGCTGAGATGTTGTCTCATGTTCCACAGCGACGGGTGTGACCGCTGCTGATGTTCATGCTGACCTCATTTTCCTCCCAGAGACATTAACGTCAATTTACTGTTCGGCTCTCTCCTCTCAGATGCATTAAGACGGAGTTCATTATAACTCTTTGCTGCTATCAACCCTCTGGATCTTGTTCTGGTCTAAATGGAAGTCCCACTGCTGCGCCGACATGGAAATTAATAATGCAGACACATCTGCAGCTGAGACAGAGGCGGTCCAGTTGTATCATGCACCAGCCGTGACTAAAGTGTTAATTTGTTAATTTGTGAGACATCGTTTTATGTCTCAGTGTGTGATCTGTTAATTCTCACAACGTCCACTGATGCAAGATGCAACAGGTTCAAAGCCAAAGCGCTTTAATGTATGATACTTATTGATGTCCAGACAAAACTGTATTTTATAAAACATTGTTCAGATCCAAAATCCTGATTTGATCATTTAAAGTTGTTTAATATTTAGTGTTATTGTGTTTAAGTCAGTGAATAAATAATAACAGAAGAGTTTTCTTCTCTTTTCACCTTTTAGATCATTTAAATCACCTCAAGTTCAAATGTTAATTTACATTTACCCACCTGTAGACCTACATATGCCGTTTATATAGTATTTCAAATGTACATGTCATTGTGCATTTTATCTATTCCATTGAGGAAGACAAAAACAAAGGACTGATTGACTTTTATCAAACAGTTTTTCTATGTTTTGAATCCAGTTTCTCCTTCTCTGCAGTCAGAGCAGAGCCGTGCTGCCCTTGGCCGCCACCTGCTGGCAGAGACGGGAGCCTCACGTTGTTCTGTGGTGGTGGAGCAGCTGCAGCTGCATGGGTGCAGTGTTGGTTTGAGCTTGTTTTCATATTTCTCTCAACAACTCTTCTTCTCCCGTCAGCAGCTGCTTCACTTGGACACTGGAGAGTTAGAAATAAATTCTTAGTAGGAAACAAAGCAGTAAAAATAACAGGTTTGTCCAGCACTCTACATGTTCACACACTCTTTAATGCTTTAAACCTGCAGTAGATTTATGACCTGAAAAATGATCAATATTAAACATTGTTATATTATTTTTTTTTTAAAACTATGTTTCTTTCAATTAGATTAGACAGAGTAAACAACAGTTATATCTTTAAAGCAATAAATGACAATTAACATGCAGATTTCTGTAAGAATTTACACAGATACACCAACCAGTTTACTTAAAATAGTGTTTTATGTCACATATGAATCTCATCTGTAGCTGATCTAAATAAGTTTTAAATGTGTGGTGCAGCAGCGTTTACAAATATTTCCAAAAAGTCTGTATATTGACATCAGATTTTGTATTTTAAATAGATTTAGATTTCAAAATTGCATGGTCATCGGTCGTTAAGTTCAGTACCTGCTCTGAGAATCTTATCAATTGTCCACCTGATCGTTTCTCAATAAAGTTCAGATTAGTTGCATCATAATGGACCTGGTTATCTGTGTCCTGTTGCTCGTGTCCAGCGCCTGGACTCTTATGTAACCGCTCACCTCGCTGCTGCTGCTGCTGCTGCTGCTGCTTCACATGCAGCGTCAGTGACTCACTGCCCTTTAGCACAGATTCACAACGCTGCACAACAATGAGCAAATTCAGTTTTAGTGAGTGGTTACAGTAAAGATTAGCCAGTAAAGATAAAGAACCAATCACTGCACAGGTGTGAGGAGGCAGCACCTGGTTTCATAGAGCAGTAACACGTGGAGATTAAAGGCCTCGGGGGAAGGACCTTTCCCCGACCTTTATCATGGAATGATGAAATTCACCTGTCGTTATATTTGAGCATATTTTACCAAGAGTGACAATCATTTCAATAAATATCTTGTTTTTTGTGTGATCAAAATTTAAAAAAAACACACAAAAAAACGGTAGATGCTGAGATTATTATCAGAGGAACTTTTAAATTATTTATATTAACAACCAGAATAAAAGATAATTTCAGTTTCTGTCACTTTAAGAAATTAGTTTAACAATTTTTCAATTTCTGTTAATTAATTTCTGTTAATTACACAGCTTTATTGGAGAATTTGAATCTGAGAACTGAATTTTAGTGTCTCTCTACAGATCTGTGGATATATAATATAAACAACCCAATAATGATAATAAAAATATATGAATTGAATAATATATAACACTTTTATTGATATATTAATATATAAGTTGCTAATATTGCAAATTAAACATGGAAGGTAACTGGACAGCTATGTAGCTAAATATAGTGGAGTATAATACACAAAGTAATCCAAAAATATATCTAAGCACAGTAAATGTACTTAGTTACTTTTCACCATTACAAACCAGTAAGGTGCACTAGTCTCACACTGGACTTTGTCTCTTTCACGTTTCCACCTGACGATCAGACGTCACACACACAAGCCCCGCCCCCTCATCCTCCATCACTGCATGCTGAGACGGAGAACGTGCTCCTCACTGCGTCAATCACCTCACTGACAGCGCGAGACAAACCGGAAATAAGCGCTTTGACCTTCACCACAAAAGTAAAAAATGTAAAATGTTTCATTTTCATTGAAAATTAAATCTCACAATTGTTTATCGGTACCTTATCTAGTTATAAAAAGACAAAAAAGAACAACTGAAAGAGACTTGCACATACAGAACATGTTGTCTTCAGATTTTTATTTTTATCTTTACACTTGTGTCTTCTTTAATTTGTGGTTGTATTTATGTAGGCTACTTTTTAAAACTGTAATCTGTTATTCTGTCTTGTTGTTTGCACAATGCACCATGTAAACGCCCTTGAAAGCATAGACATATAAAGTATGATTGTTTGGCAAAGTGATTCTGATTTATTAAATAATCAAAGTAAAAATAAACTAACTATGCTAAATTTGAATATATTAAATTCTTAAGTGTAGGAATGAAAAAAAAAAAGTCAAAGTAATCAAATGATTACTGATTATGGAGATATATAAAGTCAGAGCTACGTGTCATTTAAGAACATTTTAAAGTGAAAACAAGTTTAATAGGGAAAAAAAATATCGTAATTATTTGAGTAAAAGTGAAGGATGCTAAGTTTTTACTTGAAACAGTAGCTGGTTTAGCTGCAGCAGATTTTATTTTGAAAGTCCGTAGCGGAAGCTGGTGATGTCACAGTAGGTACCTTGTTTCCCTGACGACAGTGACAGTGGGAAGTGCATCTGTCTGAGCGGAGCCGCATCCTCCTCCCATCGCCCCTGGTCGGTCTGACTCCTCCAACCCGGCGACAGTGACACTACAGCGGGACAACCGAGCAGCGGTTCCCCGGCTCCCCCGTCACCTCAGTCGGCCACTCGGCGCGGTCGTGTTCGCTCCTTCCTCCTTCCCCCCCTTCTTGTTTGTCCGTCCATCTCTCCTTCCTTCCTCCCTTCCTCCCTTCCTTCCTCCATCCATCCTTCTAGAAAGTTCCGGAGCGCGGGAATTCAACGGAAGTGAGAAAGCTTCCCTAAAAGTCAGAGAAGAGGAAGAAGAGGAAAAATGAACGAGAGTGATGGGAGTTCCGCGCTGGCGGAGTACGACTTCGAGCGGCGGTTCGACGAACGACGAGCCCTGGAGTGGATGCAGGAGAACTGGTAAGATGGAGAACAGGAGAAGAGATGTTTAACTCACACAAAGGGAGAAAGAGAAAGTAAAAAAAAAATAAAAATGTCGCCGCCGGCTCTCCCCGCCTCCAGACCACCGGTGGTCGGCGGATTGTCTGTACTTCATGTCCTGTCAGAGCCGCCGGCCATGCGGAGCAGAGCAGCCGCTATCTTCCGGCTTCTTTTAAAACCGGTTCCATCCTCCCGTAGTATAAACAACCCACTGTAACGCGTTGTTATCTAGCATGAAACATATTCATAGTATACACAAAGTAATTAGAAGGAGCCACAGTTTTTAGTGTAGTTTTGTTGTGTGTCTTTTTTTACCCGCTTTAATTCAAATATCCCTGAGAGACAGTGTTATGACTTCATCTGTGCTCTCATAGGCCAGAAACTGTCTGATTAAACCACCAGATTTTACTTAATTCACGCATTTCTTAACTAGATGCAACTGTACTGTAGTGTAGAGATGCACATGCACAACAAAAAGCCATGCATTTGGCATTTTATTTAAGTAAATGTGCAAAAGTATTTGTGTAGCAATCAGTACTGATTTCAGGATATTGTGTACTATGGTGCAGCTGGTGGATTCAATGACCTTATATCAGAATATTTATCATTTTACACACTTCTCATAAAAAAATATAGAGTAAATTATACATATTATCTGATTCCAGGCTCAGAAATTAAAGGATTTTCATCTTCCTGTTGTGATATATCTTAATAAATTAAATAGGCGTGTATATATATCTGGTCTTCTGGTCATGCAAAAATACTTTTAAAGATTCATAATCGCCTCTGCAAAGTTGCAATGAGCATTTCTGTAGACTTTATATGCCAAATTGAGGCCTGAATCCATACATAATGATGCATTATAACTTATTGTTGTGTCATTAATCTTCACCTGCAGATGAACTCGTTACATAACCAGAGAATTATGCAGGAATGTGCAGTAATTCAAGCTGTTATTCACTCTGTTGTTTCTGTAAAAAGTTTGTCTTGCTTGTCCAGTAAATATTCCTGCACAGAGAGCGAGTGATCCCTCATTGAGCAACTCCGCTACAGAAACCTTGTAAGACTGCATTTTTTTAGTGTTGCCGTGCACGACCGCATCCTCGTTACGCATGTGTGTGTGTTTGTGTCGCTGAGGCCGTTTGGAGCTGTCCAACGCAGACACATAAACCTCTGGAGGAAAATCTTGCAGCAGCCAAACGCCCCCCATCCGTCCTGCACGCCGCCTGGGAGCTGCTCACTCTGCACCAGGCATCAAACATAAAAAACACATTAAAGAGCAGCAAGTGCAGCAGCAGGAGGAGCGAGCAGCTTTCCTGCTCTGTAAGCAGTCGATCAGATCTCCAAATTATTGATTAATCAGATGCATTTTATGCCTCACTGATGGATTAATCTATAAAACACTGCACCATCTGCCTCTGTTACAACATATGATACACCTCAGGTCTTCACTGTTGTTGAAGTGCAAGAATTTGGGCCAAAAAGAAACAGTCAGAAATGTGAAAAATCTTTATTTAAATAGTTTAGATTTCTGAGCAGACGTCCAGGTTTCACTCTCACATCGTGGCGAGTGACAAGAAAAACATGTGGAGGTTTGAGATCTGCAGCTCTGTCCTCAGTTTCACCTTTTTTTCTGCAGAGGACACATGCACACATGCACACACACGTGCACATTTACACAGGAGGGGTGTAATTAAAGTGGCGATGGGGTCGCAGTCTGCAGAGGTGGAGGCGTCGTCCTCTCCTATCAGCTCCGGTATTAATGATCACACACCTTTAGCCTGCTGTAATAGCTCTGCTGCTGCTTTATCTGTCACACACACACACACACACACTCGTATATCTCCTCCAGTGCACTTGCTCCTATGTGTGTGTGTTGAGAGTCAGATTCCTTTAATCCATCAGCTTCGTAGCTTCATTTTCACAGACGATCTATACAACATTTCAGGATGAGCCGGGATACGTTCAGTGTTCTTCAACCGATATAATTAAGGCTCGGTACCGAACTTCAGTTCTTTTGTGACACCGACCGAAATATTGCGGCACATAGGATCAAAACGTGACTCGTCTCTCGGTGCCAAGTTTCGCTTCCCAGAGGTTAATCATGTGATCAGGGCATGCACAGGGTGACTAAACATCTTCTTTTCCCCGGACATGTCCAATTTTACGTCCTGGAAATTCATGAAAACGTGTCAGTTTTCATTGTTTTTCATGGGACCATTAAAGGGATAGTTCTCCGTAGCGTAGCTCTGAGCAGCTCATGGCTCTGCTCCACCGTTCTAAAAATAGCTTGCACCGACAATTAAAGGAAACAAACCTACTGCGATGACTATAGGGATTATGGCAATGGACCAATTTGCCAAAAATGTTGAACTATCCCTTTTAAATCGACTGTTGCTTTGCACAGAAATACTCCAGTGTTTTGTTGCATTTGACGTGATCCCAGAGAAGCTGCCTCTCTTTGCTTTTAGTCCTGAATGAAACACCTGGAGATGAAGCTCTGGTCGGTTTTGCAGGTTGAAAACAAACCACAAGTAATTAATTAATTGAGAATATTATATTCAATAGTCAATCAAATGTGAAGTTTTTTTGCCAGATTTTTTTTCCCCACTGGATTTCCTTTTTTTTTTTTTTTTTGGCTGGCCCTAATACTCCCTCGTACCGATCACATGCAGGTTTTTTTTCCTCTCTGTGGGATCCACCCGGGGCGATTATTATCAGAAACCCCTGAAGCTGTAACTGGGTCAAGCAGCAGCAGCAGCAGCAGCAGCAGCAGCAGCAACAACATCCACTCACTCACTCACACTAATATGTATTGTGCCAATCTGGATTTGTCATCTGGCTTTTTTCCCCCCAAACCACCTCACACACACACACACGGCCTCACAGATGTCACACACTCCACAGACAGGGCTGTAAAATAAACCACAAACTGATCCAGAGTCAGTGGAGGAGCTGACAATTAGGTGAAAACCTGCAGTCGTAACGATCCGTCTGAGCCGCTGACTCATCCTCCGCCTTTTTTATTTATTTATTTACTTTTTATTATATTTTATTTTATTTTATTTCACATAAAGCTGAAGAACCGGTGTCGTCCCTCTGACCCAGTGCAGCAGACAGACAGACACACACACACAAACACACACAGACAGACAGACAGACAGACGGCCAAGTTGTGTCATATTTGTTTTTTTGATTGCACTCGTCTGGTCCGTTTAACCCTAATTGTGTAACGTTCCTTATGCAACAGCGTGCAGCACATCTGTGTAATCATCTTGTGTGTGTGTGTGTCTGTGTGTGTGTGAGGGTCTGGTGATGAGGTGACCCGGGGTTTAGACTCCACGCTGTTCGTCGTCGTCTTCCTCGTCCGGTTCCACACGCAGGTCGAAGTCCGAGGAGGTCGAGTGACGCTGGAGGTTGTTTCCCTCCACGGTGACGCTCACTGACCATGTTAAACAAGTTTCATTCTCTGATAATAAGTGGAATCTAATTTTCCAGGAGGCAAAAGCTGTAAAATGTCAAACACAACAACATCCCTCACTTTTATTTAAGATTAAAGAGGAACTCTGCAGGATTTCGTGAAAGCCAACCTTCAGATCAGAGCCTCCCTGTCCCTAAAAAATGATAATAAAATGAAGTTTTTGTAGTAAATTATCTTTAAAACAATTATAAAAGTCATATTTACTTTTATATTTTACATTTTCCTCATATATATTACACATATTATAAACACATATTATATTTAGGTTCTTCACAGTGTGAGATCAATGCTGCTATAACTAATATATTTGTCTTAACAGCTTGTTTTGAGTTTTTATTCCAGCTTCATCTTCACCCACTCGTCGACATCCAGACGTCGTAATCGTCTCCTAAACCTTGGTTCCTGAACGTCTGACCTTTATCACCGCCACGACGCTGCTCCGTCTGATTAGGTTTTATTTGACCTCCATATTGTCATGGAGTCGTCATTATTAGGTCAGATTAGAGGCTGTGACGCGTTGAAACCACTGATAAAAGAGATGAAACATCGTCGTTTAGGCTCCACGATCAGCTTGACCTGATTGCAGTTACTCAGTCTCTGTATCTTTGGTAGAAAGTTTAATTTATTTACGTCTCTTTGTGTGTTTTTATGTTATAATTTTACACCATAAGCATCTTTACAGCAGCATTATTCCTGCAGCTTGTCCTATAAACTGGTCACGGTGGGAAACAGGATTCAAAAATACTGAATGAAACTGGATTGTTGCACTTTTAAAAACACAACGGATCCTTTTAAAGCTTGAAAAGATAAACAGGAACCGTGAAACACAACTCTAGTTTAAGAGTTTAATGAATGAAAATGTTCCTGTTTTGTTCCTGTGCAGCTTTATAAATAGTTCATGTTGTTTAAAGCAGAACAAGGAGAGTTGTGATAATTAAATAACTATCGTGCTGCTGCTAATTAAGTCGACTAACGAGTGTCTGTGTGTGTGTGTGTGTTTGTGTGTCCTCAGGACCAGCTCCTTCATGTTCTGCGGCCTGTACGCTGCGCTGGTGTTCGGAGGTCAACACTTCATGAGGGAGCGGCCGAAGCTGAACCTGCGGCGCCCGTTGGTGCTGTGGTCGCTGAGCCTGGCCGTGTTCAGGTGAGTCTGGAGGGGGCGGGGCTAAACTCCTCACCTGGTGACTCACAAGACGATATAAACAAAGAGAATCAGAAGTTTCCCCTCTGACTCTGCTGCAGTTTAAAGGGATAGTTCAGCATTTTGCCATAACCCCTATAGTCATAGCAGTAGGTTTGTTACCTTTAATTGTCGGTGCAAGCTATTTTTAGAACGGCGGAGCAGAGCCGTGAGCTGCTCAGAGCTACGCTACGGAGGCTCATGGGATTTCTTGGTTTCAAACTCATCAAATACACAATCCAACAACTCCACAACGCTCTGGTGGACAAGTTGTGACCTGCACATTCACCACGCTATGAGATAATAACACAACGTTACCACACAGAGTTGTTTTAGAGGGAAATACAGAGACTGTTGATGAAAAACTGTCCCTGAAGGCAACGTGCATCAGCTGGTTTTACACGAATTTCCCTCTAAAACAACTCCTATAATTACGCATTTAACTGCCTGTATAAAGATGAAATCAGTTTGGTTATACTGTATCTCCTGACGCTCCATCCTGTTTGAATCAGACGTTTCAGATTTCACTCCCGTGCCGTCGGATGAGGTCGTAGATTACAGTAATACTCTGGAGAATTATGTCATTTATATCAAATCCAATTACAACATGAAAACCACACGTTCACTTTTAAAACCTCAGTCATACGTGACTCAGTGTGACAGAGCTCAACCCCCCCTCGGCCCCCCTCCCCTCCCTCACAAACCCAACCCAACCCAGACACGCTGCCTGATGCGAGCGCCGGCTGCCAGGAGGTTTGTGGAGATCGTGACCCAGTTGGCAGGTGGCAGCGGGCGGAGCCGCCGCTCCATCGCCCGCCCGGCCCGCGCTCTAATCTTAATCCCTGGGAGCGCTGGTGGGTGCAACCTGCCCGCTGTCTGAGCACAGCAACACACACATACACACACGCTGGAGTGTATTCACCTGCGTTCACCTTCCTGTTGTCGTAAACACTCACCATTCAACGCTGAGTATTTAACCCTCCGCCGCTGAAAGTAGTCCTGTTTAGTTTGGACGGATACAAACTGCAGTGAGCAGCTGCTTCAGGGCGTTACGGCCACTTTTTAAACACGTATTTAACTTATTTATGAGCTGTTGTTACAGATTTACATCAGTGACCTGCAGGACGACAGAGAAATATGTTTGGTGTCATTTTTACAAGGAGACACAAATCAAAACAAAACAAAACACTCAGAAGGAAAAGAGGAAAACTTTCCTCCTGGGAGCAAAACGCTGCTGCAGCTGTGTGTGTGTCTGTGTGTGTGTGTGTGTCTGTGTGTGTGTGTGTGTGCGCTGCCAAAACCTAATCTCCTCTGCTTCTTCCTCCGGTCCGTGCAGCTGGATGAAGAGACACGAGGAGTCAGATTACTCACTTCAGATGCACACGACAAGGGAAACAACAAAACTGTCGTTCACCTTCTGTTTTATCTGTTTTCTGCAGTAAATCAACATTTTATTTGTTATTTCTTTGTGAAAAACAGAAAATACCAGAGCGTTGTTCTGCCTCCCTGAGTGTGTAGATATTTTAAATTATATCGAAATTCAAAAATATTTTATTCATTGCACAGGCGTAGATAATGAAATCTCCTCCAGTCTCTCTCCTGTAGCAGAAAAAGACGGTAACCCTTTAATTTACAGGCCATTAATAACGTGATAATCTCCAGAAATAACAATTAATTGCACAGTAATGTCTAGAAATAACAGTCGATTTCATAGTAATGTCATGTTTTTCATAAAGGCAAAAGATTACATGTGATTTTCATGTATCTATCATTATTTATTGGCTATTTAATGACATTATCATGTAATTAGTGGCCAGCAATGAAAGGGTTACCCAAAAATCATTTTAAAAAGTAAAAAAAAAACATATATAAAACACAAAGAGTCAATAAATAAACCAAATAAATCAACATATAAAGACATGAACTACGTAATGAAACTCTGTCTCTCAGTCTATTCAGGATCTTTAGACGATGTACATGTTTATATATATTGTGTGTGTGTGTGTGTGTCTGTGTGTGTGTCTGTGCGTGCAGCATCATCGGCGCCCTGCGGACCGGCCTCTACATGACGCACGTCCTCACCACCAGCGGCTTCAGACAGTCGGTGTGCGACACCAGCTTCTACAGCGCCCCCATCACCAAGTTCTGGGCCTACGCCTTCGTCGTCAGCAAAGCCCCCGAGCTCGGTGAGTCGACCGCCGTGCACGCTCCTTACAGCCGTGCACGCTCGTTACAGCTGCACGAGCTGCTACGCATCGATTATTGATCGGTTGATTTGAAAAAAAAAAAAAGTTCAAATGTCTCGGATTAAATTCATAGATGTGGGTCAAAATCAAGCTTTAGTATCATTATATTAAGTCAATCAGAGATTAATTGTACGACAGCGTGTTGAGTTTAAAGTCAACGCTGCACTCTGCAATCAGGCTATATAATAGTGGCAACAGATGATAGCCAACCGAGCCCTTGCTCACTGCCTTGAATTTTTGAATTTTTCAAACTGAACTTTGAATTTTATTGTCTATATGTATTTTTCTTTTAAATATTTTATCTAATTACTTTGTAAAATTCTGCATTTTTTCAGTGGAGTCTCTGGCTTCGCTGCAAGCATGAATTAAATAAAATCAATCAATCAAAAGTCATAAAACGATGAGAATTAACTTGAATATTGGTGTTTTTATAATCAAAGAAGAGCACAGGCTCCAATAACAAGTATATTTTATTGCTAAATGGAGCTGAAATGTAAAGTTCGAAAAGATAGATTTGATCTTTAATAAGATTAGGTCATTTCTGTCCGGCCTTGGACATGTTTGAGTTCTTTCGCCCACAAATTTGTGACTTTAAATTTGAAAAAAATGAGAAAATTTGGAAATTTAGAAAACTCCCCTCCAGCTGCTTTTATTTAACTACCTATGGCTCTAATGCCATGTCATATAAGAAGATCCTTTGTACCTTCAGCCATCAGGCCTTTTAATTCTTCTGCAAATGGTAGATGAGCTGACAGACAAATGAATGATTAATAAAGTCATTTATATCGTATAATTACACAGTTGACTGCCTTCAGGCCAAAATAAATTCAGTTTAAGATGAGGTGTTTGTACCTCTCTCAGGATAAAGTATCTCTTGAATCCTTCGTCCAGATTGGTTTAAATTGAACTCAGCAGGACGTGAACCACCTCGGTCTTCAGGCTCGTTGCTCTGAGCTCCTGAAAACTTCCAGTGAATCCATCAGCCGTTATCTTAAGAGCTGCCTCGGTAAAGAAAGAGGAGGAGGAGGAAGTTAATCTCATCTCTCCGTCGCTGTGGGAGACGATGCTGAGTCGACAGGAAGGTTCTGGTAGCGAGACGTGTGATGGATCCAGACGATGTGTCCCGACGCTGCAGACAGGAAGTGTGTGTCTTCACTAGCAATGACAGGATTACTTGTTTTCACAATTAATCGCGGTATTAAACGTCACAATTAATTAATTCATCGTAAAGGTTCCCGTCACTTTCCAAAAAAGATTATGTCCAAACCGTATCGGCAGATACTCGCACAACTCGCGCATTAGTTTGTATTCATCATGTAAAACATGTAGAGCTGCAACAATTAATCAATTAATCGCACAATAACCAATTATTATATTAATCGTTAACTATTTTGATGAACAAATAATCGATTTGAGTAGTTCTTTAAGGGAAAAAAAAGTTCAAATTCTCTGATTTCAGCTTCTTAAATGTGAATATTTCTGGGGTTTTTGTTTCTTTATGAAAATAAACAGAGTCTCTCTTCAGTTTGTGGACAAAATAGGACACATGAGGATGTCATCTTGTGGTTTGGGAAACACTGGTTGATGTTTTTCAACATTTTTTAACATTTTATCGACCAAACAACTAAAAACACGAGAACTGTCTGTTAAATGTTCTTCTCCTGATTGAAAACTGTCTGATCAAAGAGTTCCTAAAGGTTGTGAATAATGTGACCCATGATTTAGGTTTATATAATCGTGCTAAGTCTTCGTAGCCCGTGTGGCGTGTGACTGACTTCCTGTGGTCGTCCCCCAGGTGACACGGTCTTCATCGTGCTGAGGAAGCAGCGCCTCATCTTCCTGCACTGGTACCACCACATCACCGTGCTCATCTACTCCTGGTACTCCTACAAGGACCAGGTGGCCGGCGGCGGCTGGTTCATGACCATGAACTACGTCGTCCACTCCTTCATGTACACCTACTACGCGGCGCGGGCGGCCGGCGTGCGCGTGCCCCGGCCCTGCGCCATGGTCATCACCACCTCCCAGATCCTGCAGATGGCGATGGGCCTGACGGTGCTGGGCGGCGTCTACCGCTGGCAGCACGAGGTCCGCTGCCCGTCCAACATGCACAACATCACGTGGGGAACGCTCATGTACCTGAGCTACCTGATCCTGTTCGCCGTCTTCTTCTACAACTCCTACCTCAAAGGCTCCTCCTCCACCGCCTCCTCCGGCGGGGAGAAGAAGAGATCCAAGGCAGAGTAGAGCCTCGGCGCCGTCCTCCACGGTCGTATTAAAGGGATACGCCAACATTTCACCAGCGTGTCTTGCCTCACTCCCGAGTCCATGACCAGCAGATAGACACCATCCTTTCCACTGTGCGTGCAGTAACAAGGGAGATAGAGCCGTATCGCCGCTAATTAGCTTAGCTCAATCACTGGAAGTGTATGGGTAGTGTTAGCATTGCCTCCTACCTGAGCTGAAATCATCATTTTAGCTCTAAACTCTGTAAATGTATCACTTTATCAACATTTCAAACATGTTTAGGTGAGAAAGTAGCCGTTTAGATCAGCAGTGTGTCGTTAATTTGTCTAAATACCAGCTGTTTACTATTTTGTTCAAACGAATTCGGCGCTACTCAAGCTAGCCGTTGTGACCAACGCACTTCTGGTTACTTTCACAAAATAAAACACCCGTTGTCCTTTACATACAGAAAACCATGATGACGATAGAATTTGTGCTTTTACTTTGAAACAGGAAGCTAACCTACCCTCGATGTAGCTAGCTTGAACCAAAATAAACCGTCTTTGCTTGAACCCTCCGTTTTGACCGATCTCGTCCTGTTAGCGGCATTTGACCGCTCAAGATGCCTTACCAGAGAGTTTTGTCAGCTCCGAGATGAAGATCGGCCGCCAGGTTTCTGTTTAGAGTTGCTGAAGAGTTTCTCTGATGACTTTAGGTGGAGGCAGGCTAACGCTACCCATACACTTCCAGTGTTTGAGCTAAGCTAATTACGGGCGATACGGCTCTATCGCCTTTGTTACTGCACACACAGTCGAAAGGATGGCGTCTATCTGCTGGTCATGGACTCAGGAGTGAGGCAAGACATGAAAAAAAAAATGTTGGAGTATCCCTTTAAAATGTGCCATAAGCAGAATCGACCAACAAGTGAGGCGCCGCCAGTGCATAAAGTCACGGCTTGTTAACCCGGCTGCTCCGTCCTCCTCCTCCTCCTCCTCCTTCTTCTTCTTCTTCTTCTTCTCGCTGCTACGACACCGTCACCGACTCTGCAGCTCAAACCGCCGCAGGACGGAGGAGGTCGGTCGGTCGGTCGGCGCCGGACGCTGCACAGTTTAATATGACCTCGTGATGAGTCGGAAGAACAAAAGAAAGAGAAAAAAAGAAACGTTCATAGAAGCATAGGGACAAGTACCATGTTTGTGTTTTGACTAATGTTCAAACCTGGTTTTCGCAAAAAAACAAAAAAACAAACGTCCACACGAAGGCCAAGGTTTGTTAAAAGCTCTGAACAAGAAAAAATGTACTCAATATATTAATTGTCAAAGCAGCTCTTTGTGTGAATGTTGCTACATAGCGAGCGTTGGCGCAACACAGAAGGTTTGTTTTCCACCTCTAAACATCTGTCGACGCTAACGTTAGCTATGTAGCAACAGCAGAGGTCACGTGAAGCTCCTCTTTTAAGAAGAAAAATGTTGTTTTTTTTATTTCAATAATTGTCCAAATCAGTTTGTTTACACTCTTTCTTAGAGTGAGATGAGTAAAAACCACTATGTATGGAGTCAGGCGATGTGGTTAGTGTTAGCTTAGCATAAAGACTGAAAACTGGGGGAAACGGCTAGCCTGGCTAACTCACCTGTGTCACCTGCTCTTTAAAGGGATAGTTGAACATTTTTGGCAAATCCTCCTCTCACCATAATCCCTCTAGTCAGAGCAGTAGGTACGTTACCTTTAATTATCGGTGCATGCTGAAAGCTTGAGATCGTTACAAGACAGAGTTGTTTTAGAGGCAAATGCAGCCGGAACTACATTCCAGGCATGGCTGCTGGGCGGAGGGATTTCAAAAGTGCAAGTAGTTCTGAGTATTTGCTTCATGTGTTGTAATGTTACATGATTATTTCATAGAGTTGGACCTGTACCGTTCACCTCCATTGTGTTCACTGAGCAGCTCACGTCTCTGCCCCGCTGATCTCAGAACAACATGCACCGATAATTAAAGGTAATGAACCCACTGCTGTGACTATAGGGGTTATGGTGATTGGAGAATTTGCCAAAATATTGAACTATCCCTTTAACTGGAATGTAGAAACAATGCATTTAATTCAAAAAAGGGAACTACTTTTTCTTCTTCTCTAATGACTTGTATCCCTCCGCCGACCACATCGTTATCACCATCACAGCTGCACTAACAATGACATTTACATTTCTCATCTTATCGCTGGTTTACAGATGATGCAGTTTATTGATAAGTGAGATTTTTGCGCTGCATTTTTTCACTCAGTCTTCAGTCTTTATATTTAGCCAACTGAGCCACACCCTGCATACTTTCTCACACACACAGACACACACACACACAGGAGTGGTATCATCTGATGCTCTAATGTTGAACTGTTCCTCTGAAACGATGTGTTTTAGCCTTTAACACGACTGTGACCTGCAGCTATAGGATTAACAAAAGGGAACAAAGACTTCACGTGCACTAAACGACACGCACACATGCACACACATGCACACACACAGCATATAAAACACGCACTGCTGTCATCATGTCACGCCGCCCTCCCTCCCTTCGCTGCTCATCATCAACCACGTAGAACGTAATCTTTTTATCAGTGTGTGTGTTTTTTCCGCAAGCGTAGCAAAGCTAACACACACACACACACTCATAAACACACACACATGCACACTCATAAACACACACACACACACTTGAGCTCAGCTTGTAATTCATGTCCTGCTCATTCCACAGCGAGCTGCGACACGATAACATCTGAGTGATGAACACATTCCTCCGTCCTGCAGCAAATTACGTCCAGGAAGTAGATGTTAGCGACATGTCCAACACGTCCTGCCGTCCCCGTCTTCATGTTTACACACCGTGCACACACACACATGCACGCATGCACACACACATGCACGCACACACACACTCTGCCTTCTTACTCTGAGCCACCGCTGGTCTGCAGCGTCTCACCTGTGTGAAAAGAGGAAGTGGCACAAACGGCTGCAGCAGAAACATTCAGTGATATAAATCTGCATCGGTGTGTTTTAACTTTGATCGTCTGCGCTGCTAAAGGAAGGAAGGAACCAGAACCGTGTGTCTGCTGTAAATATGAGAATCTATTTATTTTCTTAATATATACGTATATATACAACGTGGTGGTCGATGTTAGAGGATGACGTGAGGCTGGAGACACAACGGACAGGAGGACGGTTTCAACTGACATTTAACGTTATAAAGAACTGAATTATCCAGATGAGGCGCTAGCTGGTTAGCATGTTCACGCTTACCTGTAGGGCCCTTTAAAATCTGTTTTTTTTTTCCCAAATTCTGTTTTTCTCTTTTAATTGTTTAGAAATTCCATTTTAATTTTCTAGGAATTCAATTTTTTTACCTTCTACTCTTGTTTTACCACCAAGAATGCAGGCGATTTGGCCAGATTTTGTTTCCCTCTTTGCAATTTTCCCCAGAAAAATGTGTGTAAATGTGAATATTTGCTTTGCGAGACGATTTATACTGTTCGCCCCTTGCGCTCTTAAAAATGTGAAGTATGGGAGCCGTTGTGCTCCTTGGTCAATATCAGAAATATCGAGATCAGGACGAGTAAAAAAAAATAATCCTATTGACTCAAAGTTGAAGATTATTTTTGACAAATACTCGTTGGCGACGAGCCCTGAAGTCCGTCCGCTGTGTGTCCAGCCGTGAGGACGAGCCGCTGCTCCGTCTTCATGTCGTGTTGATGATCCTAACACCGGTTTGCCTCTTGACTCTACAGAGATGGAGGATAATTGTAAAGACTGACTTTAAAATGAAAAAAAGAGAAAAAAAAAAGCCATTAATACTCGATGTCTGGAGACGGCGGTTTAATGACGTGATGTTTAATATGTGGAGTTTCATTTTGTCCTCTTTGGTTTTTCTTCTTCTGTGTTTTTTGTCCTTGCGCTCATTTCAGGAGAAACTTCTTCAGCGTTGACTCGTTGCTAGGTTTTTTTTTCTGACCATTACATCACTGTTTGTTTACATGTTGTTGTGTGTTTGTGTCAATGATGTAGTCGTAGCTCTTTTTAAAAAAATTAATTTCTGTGTTTTCAGACCGGCCTTCCTGCTGCACACACATTTTTAAAGGTCCCATATTTTACAGCTGAATAGAAGAGTATTGTAGTTTTTCCAGCTTCTCTCTGGAGCTCTAGTAACAACAAGTCGGTGTCGGCCAATCAGACGAGAGGAGGCTCCAAGGCTCTCTTCTGATTGGCTGACTGTTTGTTTTTTGACTGACCCGATAAAAATAGAGCATTTCAGAATAAAACGCTCAGAGAAACCAAATCCTGCAAGTTGTTGTTGTTGGATGGATGGTGGGTCCAGGTGGTGAGGAGGAGGCGGGGCTTTGTTGTGACATCACAAAGTGACAGGAAGTCCTGACGGCTGGTTTTAAGGCTCAGTTTCTGAATACAGGCTGTGTGCATTTCTCTGTGGACTGAGGCTTTGATACTTTCACAGTATTAATATATAACCTAGAGCTGCTTTATAATCACACATCAGGTTTTTACTGCAAAAAAAAATATATGGGACCTTTAAAAATGAACAAATATTCCCAATTTCATGCCACTGTTAAGTCACTGTAATACGACTCCGAGGATGTGACGCCTCGTTGTTGCGACATCGTTGAACTTGAACTAATTATCAATCATTTGTTTTGTGCCAAACAACGGTTTTGTTTCGTTTGTTCATTCTTCTTCTTCTGTGTGAAGTCTCCACACTGAGTTGTTCGCCCCCTGTGGATTCAGCTAAAGGGAAAAACCAGTTAAAGGGCTGTTGATGTTAAAATATTGTTCAAATAAATTCATCCTGGTTTTAAAATAAACTCCACCTGGTTGTTTATGAGTCTCATCATCACATGAACATAAATCCACCTCCTGCTATTGTGACAAAATACATTTATATACCATATTAAAGCAGCATTATGTAGTTTTTTTACTTTAAAATAATGTTTCTAAACTCACTGAAGTGGTAGAAAAACGCTTTTGCATCACAATAAAACTTGTCTTTAGATAATCAGTCAAGACAAAGCAGCGTTGGTGCTGGTGATGAAAAGCTCTTCAGTCCGCTGTGAGAGGAGGATGGAAACTGTAAATTTCACGTCCTCAGCTCAGGCCTTTGAATGTGTCTCAGCACAGAGAGTCCATTGTTTCAGCCGGACCCGAACAAACCTGCACTTGTTGTAGCTACTGTTACAGTCTGAAACTGAGAGAAGTGATCTGATATTTATCTATCTCATCTCATCAGATCAGATCAGATTGTTTCTGCAGCATTTGAACGCATCATCTGTCTCATGTCTTAATATCTGTCAGTTTGTTTGTTTTCATGTTTAAGTTGGAGACGTTTTGGCGCATAAGAAATCTATCTATCTATCTATTGAAAACACAGATGGATCTATCTATCTATCATTCTATCGTTCTATCTGTCTATCTATCTATCTATCTATCTATCTATCTAACGCTCTATTTAATGCTCTATCTATCTATCTATCTGTCTATCTAACGCTCTATCTATCTAACGCTCTATCTATCTATCTAATGCTCTATCTATCTAACGCTCTATCTATCTATCTAATGCTCTATCTAACGCTCTATCTATCTAACGCTCTATTTAATGCTCTATCTATCTGTCTATCTATCTAACGCTCTATCTATTTAATGCTCTATGTAACGCTCTATCTATCTAACGCTCTATCTATCTATCTATCTATCTATCTATCTATCTCTATCTAACGCTCTATCTATCTATTGCTCTATCTATCTATCTATTTAACGCTCTATCTATCTATCTATCTATCTAACGCTCTATTTAACGCTCTATTTAATGCTCTATCTATCTATCTATCTGTCTATCTAACGCTCTATCTATCTATCTATCTAACGCTCTATCTATCTATCTATCTATCTATCTATCTATCTATCTATCTATCTATCTATCTATCTATCTATCTATCTATCTATCTATCTATCTATCTATCTATCTATCTATCTATCTATCTATCTATCTATCTATCTAACGCTCTATCTATTTAATGATCTATCTATCTGTCTATCTATCTATCTATCTAACGCTCTATCTATCTATTTAATGCTCTATCTATTTAATGCTCGATCTATCTAACGCTCTATCTATCTATCTATCTATCTATCTATCTATCTATCTATCCATCCATCCATCCATCCATCCATCCATCCATCCATCCATGGCCTGTGGCGCCCCCCTGTGGCGGAGCAGCAGAAGTAGCAGCAGCAGGTTGTTTTTTGTTGTTGTTGGCCGTGACCACTTCACTGTACCAGGAAAAAACTCTGGAAACAGCAGCTTCAGCAGCAGCAGCTAATTGGAAACAGATGTGTGAACCTCTGGCACGGGAAAGCGCGCGAGCAGCCACGTGAGGTTGCCTTCAGGGCCCGTAGAAAAACTGGTAATTCTCGAGGTAAGCTACACATATAACTTTACTTTATTTTTGGTATTTCAACATGTTTTTTTTTTTTTTCTTGACAAAAGTAAACATTACTAAATCAGTTTGTGAGGAAGGACTTTTATCTGAAATGCATTATTTCTAAATTTCAGTGTTGCTTATTCAGAAGAGATTAGCCTATTTTACATAACTTTGGAAAAAAAACACACACACACGTTAAATCATAAAAAGAGAAATGATGGTGAAAATGGTTTGAGGATAAATAATGGCTAATAAAAAATAAAAGATTAAAACTTTTAAAGTGGCATTAATCACAGCAGGAAGCCGAAGGGTGCAGGATGAACAGGACGAATCTATAAGAGATAAAAGAAGAAAAACGTTTTGTGCTTTAATCTCATCTTTACTTTGTGATAGATATCTAAAATAAAACCTACGTTTTCCCTCTTTGCTCTGAAGCTGAAAATGAAATGAGGTTTGGATTCTTAAGAAGAGACCATGAGATGAAATATTGATGAACTTTTTAAAACTGATTATTCTTAAAATGTATATGCCGAGTGTTTATGGAGGCAAAGATTTTTCATGTAGAGCTTTAGTAAAGTAGCATGTAATGAAGGCTACTTAGTAATTTACAGTATTTTCCAGCCCCACATGACACAAGGTTAAGTTTCCAGCCATCTGGGAGCAGGAGTTTACGAGAAACACCTGAAGGCAGCATAGTAGTTTTTCTCGGAAACATTTACAGCAGTTTAAGAATTAAAAAAAAAACATGAAACACAATCTCCGAGCACACACCACACACAGAGAGACACACACACGTACACATGCACACACAGCGTTGAAATGAAATGAACATCAGTTACGGACACAACAACTGCAGCAGCAGCTAAACTGATCCCACACAGTCTAGACCACAACTACACAACAACAGTGAGCAGAATAAACACACACACACAGTCTGGATCATAGTGGAATGTAAATGTGATTTAAACCAGCACACAAAGTTAAAATAAGGAGGGGGGTCATTGTGCGCGTGGAGGCGGAGTTAGAAGTTAGTAGTCTACTCCAGCTGCTCGTCCCGACGGGATCACTACGACCAGGAGCGGAGGAGAGGGAGAGGAAAGAGAGAGGGATGAATGAATGAAAAGAGAAGAACCACCCCGCTGTGATAGCCTACTAATAATTAATCTTGATTAACATCTGCATCATCACCATCGTCTTCCTCTTCCTCTTCTTCTGTCACATTTGGACCATGGACTCTGCAGCTCGGAGCGACTTGGTCCGGAGCAGCGGAGCTGAGCTGAGCCGCGGAGCCTGAAGCCTTTTACACCGAGGAAACACAGAGAGATACAGGTAAAACACAAAGCAGGCGAACAACGGTGTTTCCAAGTTTATACAGGCTTTTCTATGTAAAAAAAAAAAAAAAAAAAGAACTGGAAAAAGTTAATATTTTGTTTTTATGAAGAGTTTTGCGTTCAAATTGGATCATTATTTGACATTTTCCACACTTATTGTGCAGCTGTAGAAGTCAGAGACACACACAGGAGCTAAAATGCGAAGTTGACTCATCATTAAGTTGATTGATTAATGGTTAAAAACATTTTCACGAGCAAAGACACCTCAGATTTTCCTCTAATGTGAAGATTTGCTGCTTTTCTTTGACTGAATCTTGTGTCATAACTTCAAAATGTTATTTTCTCCACAATATTTCATGGACCAAATGTTTTACTGATTGGAAATAATTACAGAAAGTCAATCAAAACCTTCTGTTATGTGAGTTTTTATCTCTTTTTATGTGACTTTATGATTAATTTTGAGGGGAAAAAAAGGCTACATGAATGTTTTTGGTGCCCTGAGGAGATAATTCATTATAATTCCAGGTTAAGAACAACAAACATACTGTGAACTAGTTGTTACATGTGTATTTAACCCATTTAGAAAACCAGACTGTGTGATTGACAGCTGCTGCTCGGGCCCCAGAAGCACCCGGGGCCCTAAACCTCAACTGGTGCTAATGTAATTATGAGGGAAAAAAAGTATTTTGTTAACTTTTAATAGAAGTTTAAGGAATAAAATCCTAACAAGGTGCATTTAGTGTCTGTTCTGGAGCCTTTGATCACATCACATGAGCTTCATCAGCTCCAACAGACTGAGGTTTGAAGTTTGACTCTGTTTTTCTGTGTTTTTCTGCAGCGAGCGACCTGCAGCTGCTCATCATGTCCATGTGGATGATCCTTCCCGTCAGCCTGCCCGTCTTCACCATCACAGGAATATGGGTCGTGTAAGTTCCTCTCACTTATGTACATTTAAAGTCCTATTGATGAACTGACGGCGGCGACCTGAACCCGGCCGGCTCACCGCTCAAAGTTCACATATATGTGAACATGTTTCCTTTTTTGGAAAGAAAACTGCAACAGTTTGTTTGCTCAGCGACTGTGTAGGAGAAACATCGTCCTTGAAATTCCTTCTGCTCTGCACAGTCACGTCTGTAGCTTCTTCTGTGGAGGAAACGAGCAGCCATGGGTCAGTGACAGTCAGCATCTAGGTGATTCTCTGAAGTCAGACAGACACTTTGAGTTGTCTGATGAAAAAACTTTCAACAACTCTATCCCCTGAAAGTGTTTTTTCTTACAGGGTCGGAGATTTTGGCTTAAAATAGCTGTAAGTCTATGACTTGCAGGGGAATCGGTCTGCTGTTAAAGGGTTGAACTAAACTTTAGGACATGATAAAATATTGTTATTTCATAAATAATTGCTACAATTTTTCAGATTTTCGTATTGTTTTAGTTGAAGTAGTCAGGAAAATTAGGCTATTATATTCACAAAAAATAGGTTAATTGCAATTTTTATTTGTTTTAAATTCAATGAAAACATGACTCTGGTCACTGGGACATACAAATTTGGCTGTCCTATAGCCTACATCCTTAGCTGAAACCTAACCTAAAAAAAAAAAAAAGAAAAAAAATCTATTGCTTTTTATGTTTTATTACCCAAAATACATGAATCTGTCAATTTATGGCTTTAAAATGCAAAAAAAAAGAAAAGAAAAGTTATTTTATTGGAAAATATTTGAGGTAGCCTAAACCTGATCGAGGGACATAAATGCACCAGAGTCAGAATGAACTGCTTTTAACACATAAAACACATCTGTAACAGACTCAGAGATGAAGGTTTATGTGTCTTTTTTTTTTCCCCAAAAAATTTATTAGGCTATCATATTTGAAACTTGAAAATAAGAAATTCTGTTCTTAATTTTCTTGCCTGGTTAAATAAAGGTTAAATTAAATAAATAAATACAGACATGACATTATACAAACATAATAAATATGAAGTTATTTAACTTAGCTTAGCTTAGCATAAAGACTGGAAACAAGGGAAAAGCTAGCTAGCTTTGTTTTTCAGCGCCTCTGTAGTTCACAATCTCTCGTTTCTCCTTTTTTTAAAACAAATACAAGTTTTATGGAGCTTAAAATTTCACAATAAAGCGTCTGTTTTATCTGCGTCTTCAGGGCAGATTTGAAGCAACGAGCCTCCTCAGGGCTAGCTTTAGCATGCTATCTCAGTAGAAGAAAAGAAGTGATTAAAACATGACTTATTGTTAAATTATCGACTCAGATTGTTTCAAGAGACAGATCAACACCAGATTTAAGCTATTTGTAAACTTAGTCGCAGCAAATCGCTAAATGTTCACAATCTAAACAAATGCTTCTGGAGCTGTTTTGCTAGGCGGTGTTGGGACCTGTTGATGCTGTTTTAAAGCTTAGCATTAGCGCGAATGCTTAGCCCACTACACACCAAGCTTAAAAATACCCTTTAATATCCACCAAAGCAGCATTTTAAACATTGTTATGACAAGAAATACAAACACAGACGTAAATAAGTCAGAAAAACTGTCACACTTCCACTAATAATAACCAGTTAATGGAGCCTCTTCTTCCAAAGACTTTTAATATTTACTTGAGTTCAACAGCAGCAATAAATCCAGACGCTCTCCAGGTCTTCTCTAGGCCTACATAAATAAAGAGGAGGAGAATTTAGAGGCTTTTTCTGTCTGAGGGTCTGGAAGAAGAAGAAGATTTATAGGAGTGAGTTGAAGAACACACGGTTTTAAAGTCACGTCAGCTGTTTGTTTTTAACTCGTCCAGTTTCATCTGCTCCGCTGTAAAAGCCCAAAAGTCTCCTAATCCTGAACAAGATAATGTGAGTTTGTGCAGATTAAAGGATCAGACCTCGATCGGCTCACCTGGAGAGTCGCTGAGTCAGAGAGCATTGTGGGAAACAGAGATCCTGTGTCGGATCAATGTTTCTGATCAGTGAACTGTGATCAGAGTTACTGAACTCTATTGATGCAGGATTGTTCACCTCAACCAGTGACACAACGCTGATGGAGCTATAGATGTTGGATGTGAAGTATTAGCTTAGCTTAGCACAAAGACTGGAGACAGATGGAAACTGTTAGCCTGGCTGTAGCCTATCCCTATTTTTTGCTCTCCAGGGTCACGAAATCCGTCTTACTTTTATCCCAGTTGTTCAAAACAAAGTTGGATTGGATCGGTCTAACCTGAACTTTTCAAGATAAATCAAATTAATGGATGCTAAACTGTGTATAAAATGCAAAACCACACATTTCAATTTTCATTTAATTATCCAGTAGTTGGGGTTATTTTTTCCCGAAATAATCAAAAGTTAACTTTATTTAGGCAACTAAAATTTAAAAATCAGATGCAAAATATCAATGTAGTTTATAGACCTGTTGCTTATTTGACCATTTTGAATTGAATTTACCGGTAGGCTAAATGGCATTTTGTTCCTGAAATCGCCATCCCCAATCCACCAAACTGCTGGGATCAGAATAAATCCTGTTATCCTTCTAAAAAAAACACAAATTGAGGGTTTGATCCAGATTAAAACCAAGATTGGATTATGTGATCTGATCTAATCTCAGAATCTGTCTCTAGTTTTGATCCAATCCATTATCAATTAGATTACATTTGAATTCACTTCCTTTAGACCAAGTCCACAAATCTAAACTTCCTCTTTTTCTTCTTCAACTTATTTTCAGTTGAAAACAATAAAGTTAACATCTGGTTCAACAAATCACTATTTCATCATCCAGACGTCACCGTGTGTGTGTGTGAATTTTTAAAGGTTTTCCTCGTAGCTGCTGCTCTTCACACTGAGTTGCATCATTGTTTTTGGAAAAGCACTTTTCCTGAAAAGCAGAGGTTGAGTTTTGAGGAAAAAGAGAAAAGAAACACAACTTTAGTTTGTGAATTTCCCATAAAATCTCAGAGTTATTTCTGTTTTGTCTCTGGACGTCCTTAAAGTTGGACAGTAAATAACTCCAGTGGGACATTGATAATGATGATAATCTAATGTGCTAATAAAAAACACAGAATCTGCTCTGTCATATTTTCCAGTTATTGCTTCATATTAATTCTCTCTGAGTCATGAGGACACAGCCCCCTCATGTTGTGTCCTCGGTGGACGGACAGCGTCGCTCCGTGAGAAGCTTTTCACGCCTGCGTTAAAGTGGACACAGGAATTTTTCACAGCGGTGTCTCTGGAGGTTTTCAAAGATGCCCTGTGTCCCCCCCGCCCCTTCTCATTATGTCGGCCATCTTCTTCTTCCTCCTCCTCCTACATGTCGCCACCTGCCTCGTCGTCGTTGACCCAGAAACTCAAACCGAGGGGAAAATGATTCCGACTGAGTTCAGAGCAAAGTGCCGTGATTCCTGTCTGTTTAACACGGATCAATTCAGGATCAATGGATCCATCACCACGTGGTTGATTTTCACTTTCTGCTCAGTCGGGTCGGTGTCTCATGATCAACTCGCTGCTGCAGAATCTTCTGTCCTTTAGTCGTGATGCGTTAAAGCGTCAGATAAGGTGTCGTTAAAGGGACAGTTCAACTAGGTTTGTTACCTTTATTTGTCGGTGCAAGCTATTTTTAGAATGGCGGAGCAGAACCGTGAGCTGCTCAGAGCTACGCTACGGAGGCTCATGGGATTTCTTGGCACATGAAGTCTTTGTCCCTTTTTGTTAATCCTATAGCTGCAGGTTACAGTTGTGTTAAAGGCTAAAACACATCGTTTCAGAGGAACAGTTCAACAGTACGTGAGAAAGTATGCAGGGTGTGGCTCAGTTGGCTAAATATAAAGACTGAGTGAAAAAATGCAGCATAAAAATCTCACTTATCAATAAACTTAATCATCTGTAAACCAGCGATAAGATGAGAAATGTAAAAGTCATTGTTAGTGCAGCTGTGATGATGATAACGATGTAGTTGGCGGAGGGATACGACTGTCATTAGAGAAGAAGAAAAAGTAGTTCCCTTTTTTAAATTCAGCACATTGTTTCTACATTTCAGTTAAAGGGACAGTTCAACATTTAGTCAGAGCCAAAGTAATAGCAGTAGGTTCATTACCTTTATGTGCATGTTGTTTTGAGATCGGCGGGACAGAGACGTGAGCTGCTCAGTGAACACAATGGAGGCGAACGGTACAGGTCCTCATCAAACTCATCAAATACACAATCCAACAACTCCACAACGCTCTGGTGAAATCTTTGAAATCCCTCCGCCCAGCAGCCGTGTCTGGAATGAAGTTCCGGCTGCTTTGACCTCTAAAACAACTCTGTGTGGTAACGTTGTGTTATTATCTCATAGCGTGGTGAATGTGCAGGTCACAACTTGTCCACCAGAGCGTTGTGGAGTTGTTGGATTGTGTATATGATGAGTTTGATGAGGGAAACCAAGAAATCCAATAATGAGCCTCCGTAGCGTAGCTCTGAGCAGCTCACGGCTCTGCTCCGCCATTCGAAAAATAGCTTGCACCGACAAATAAAGGTAACGAACCTACTGCTATGACTATAGTGATTATGGCAATGGGGCAGTTTGCCAAAATGTTGAACTATCCCTTTAAGGCCTGAGCTCTGTCCCTCAAAAGTAAAACACATTTCTTCTCCACTGATGCTGAAAGGGACACGATGAAGTCCAGTTAGTCATCAGGAAGCCGACACATTGTGTTTTTATGTGCGTGTGTGTGTAATGAATTATCTCAGGTGGTGTTTTTTTTTTTCAAAAAGCAGCAGCGTCTCCTCTGACGTCAGAGCTCCGGTTAAACTGCAGCCGCTCAAGACACGATGACGAACACAACCTCGTCAGTCAGTCAGTCAGTGAACGCAACACCGTGGACTGACCCGACACTGACTGTAGCAGCCTATGTGGCGTGACGGTGCTGTCGAGTGCTGTGTCTTAAGATGGGAAATCAGAGCTTCGGTGTGACGGTGACAAGTTTATAGAACAACTTCTGACTTAACTTCTTCTTCTTTAACAGATACGCCATGGCCCTGTACAACCAGCACGTCTGTCCTGTGAACAACTGGTAGGCTACAGCGCGCGCACACACATGCACACACACATGCACACACACATGCACACACATACTTTACCACTTCCTGCCAAGTCTGTCCTTCTTAATTCAAACACGACGAGGCAGGAGGGGGAAAGAAAACAAAAAGTGCTTCAGGGGCAAATGTCGACATGAAGGGAGGATGAGTGTATGTACAGTTGTGGGGGGGGGGGGGGTGAGGGGAGGGGGTGAGGAAGGGTGAGTGGGGTTGCATATAAAGAGGAGGAATCCAGTCTGGTGTCAGGAATCATCTGTGATGTCGGGGGAATGTGAAACATAAACATGGATTAAAATCACCTGCTGGATTCTTTAAAGGAAAAACTCCTCCACAGCTGCAGAGACACAAACACTGACAGTGAAGCTCAACAACCTCTGGATACATGGAGGTTATCTAAAGGGGGGGGGGGGGGGGCTGTGGATGTAGGTCACTGGTTCAGCTTCAGACACAGGCTGGTACAAGGTGCTACAGTAATGTTACAAAAACACTAGATTGTCTTTGATTTATAGGTTTAATTAAGCCTAGATTTAATTATCTGATCCAATGGATCTGTTTCTTTGTCAGATTAGTTTGACTTTCCTGTGAGGTGGAGGAGGTTCTTATCTTATATAGTGACCAGATAGGTATCAAATATATGGGGGAACAAGCAAAATATGTCCTGACATTTGCAAAGACATGAGTAGCCGATCACTGAGATCATCGTTTATTAGCTGAACCCATAGGAGACGACAGAAAAGTGTTTAAAATAAAGAAAAACAGTTAAATTTATTCACATCAGAGCTGCAGCTATAGAGAAGGAGCTGTTGACAGTTTTATTACTGTTTCAACTCAATCAAGTTATAGCTAAAACACAACAACAGTGTTTTCGAAGGAGATGAAACTTTTTTTTTTAAAAAAGCTGACCAACAGGGAAACAGGTCGTTTCTCTGTTTAAAAGAGTTTTGCATTGAAAATTGATCATTATTTGACCATTTAAACACTTATTGTGCAGCTATCAGGTGATCAGTTGTGAAATCCTCCCAAACACTGCGAGCTGCTATTAGCCACAAAGCTAACGTTAGCATTCGCAGCTGTTTAGTTACAAATCTAGAGGAAACTTTATGAAGTTCACCATCAAACTTTATTTATTCACTCAATAAAAGCTGTAGAAAGAGGAGGAAACATGTCAACATGTGTTAACTGTATTGTCTCTATAACATCTTTTCCTCCACTGAGCTAGGTTAGCATAACAAGCTAACCTCTTCATTTTCCGATACCGAGTCACTGTAGCTAGCGTCCAATTGGCTCCAAAGATGTCTTGTCCTGTGAACTCAGTGATAGTTTAAGCATTTATTTGCACATAAAACATCATAACAAATACACTGTGTATAGTTTTTTAAGTGGATGAGATGAAGTAACGTTGGTTTTTTCCTCCTTAAGTGTTTTCAAGCGTCTTCTTTTAACTAATGCGCCCTGAGGTGAAGCTGTTAAACTGTAATGATGATGATGACCTCACACGCACTCCGGCACACTGTGTGTTATCTAACAAACCTCTCACCTAAAAAACACTTTGGGTTAATTTTCGACCGTCGTTTGCGTCGACGTGAACGAAGCTGGAACCATTAACAGAGTTCGTTAACTTGCGTCATCGTGCAGGTCGCAGTAAACGTCTGACCTTTAACCTGGTTAAAGATGAAAGATTCAATGTTGTTTTTAATGCAGCAGCTGTTGTGTTGACGTCTGAATGTGTGTGTGTGTTTGTGTGTTTCCAGGTTTTACAACGAGTCGTGTGAGGAGCAGCTTCCTCTGCAGAGAGGACCTGAGCTGTGCTGCACGCTGGACAACGTCCCGCTCATCAGGTGAGCGCCGCTACCTGAGCAGGTGGCGTTCAGCACGTAAACCGCTGCTGCTGCTGCTGTGAGACAAACAACAGATAAACAACAGATACACAACAGATACACAACAGTCGTCTAGTTTCTTCACATGAACCAAAACAATCGCTGCTGCTGCTGCTGCTGGAGACGCTGACATTTCTCCAAACCGCTGCGGTGAGATGTGGATGAATCGGTCGCTGCTCTCGGAACAATAACACTGTAAACACGGCGTAACCACGGAGACGAGTGACGTGAAGCAGTCAAGCGGTCTGCGGTTTTCCCTCCGTCGGTTTTATGAGCTCTGGTTCTGGTTCTGGTTCTGGTTCTGCTGTTTTTCCTCTTTTTTATTGAAACAGTAACACAAACAGGACACACACACAGACACACACTGTTGCTCTGTGGTCGGAGGCGAAAACGGGGATAGAATTCACCTTTTGTTTTCCTGAAATCTCTGTGATTTACGAGTCAAGTCGTCGACGTCGATGCTCAAAGCACCAGAAAAACTAGAAACAATGAACAAAAAGGAAAAGCAAACAGATTAAATCCAGATGAGAGGCAGCGATAATGAGGCGCAGGTGAAACACCTGAGGGCCGGAGCAGCTCAACCACACAGACTGAAACAGAGAGAAAAGACCAGCAAAAAGAAAAAAAAAGAAAAGTGGAACCAAGAAAACAGAACCTGAGTCCTTATCATCAGACACATCAACCTGTCACGTCGTTTATACTGAAAGTTTTACAGAGAAATAAGATATAAAACATGATGAAGGAAACAGATATGAGAATAAAAGAGTGAAGTCCTCAGTATTTTTAGTTTATTAGTCAAAATTCATCGCAAATATAGTTTTTAATTGTTGAAAATAAACCTTAAAGGATTATTTATGGCTTTTATTATCTTCTGCTTTATGCAAATGTGACTTTATAATAATATTGTGCAGAAAACGTTGCTTAAAATGTGCAACAGCCGCCGCCTCCACCCGTCACATTCACTGATCACAACAACCAGCCGCTGATCCAAACTAAAGGTCAGAATAATTAAGAAAATAGTTTGTTTGAACTTGATGAAACAAATCGCTGCTTTAGGACGACTCTAAGGAAAAAGGTCACGGCCACGGTGAAAAGCTGCAGCAGGTAAAACATGAACTGTGACTCGTTTATCATCCAAACAGCTGCAGCAGAGACGTAAAAACCTGCAGGAACCAGTTTGCAGTTTGTTGAAACCACTTTTCTTCGGTGGAGTTTAAGTTTCTGCTGCTGAGCTGCGAGATGAGTCCACACTTGTCCAACAGAGGCCGTCTGTCAGGTGGAGCGGTGACCTTTGACCTCTACAGGAAGAGGAGCAGCAGATCCGTCACCGTCACACCCAGACGCAAAGCAACGCAAACACGACGATAAACTGAACTCTCAGCTTCACGTTTTTTTGTTAAGATGTGGCCAGCAATAAATACGCAAAAAAAAGAAGAAAGAAATTAAAAAATGCCAACAATTATTAAATTAATGATGGAGATATTGTTAACAATAATAGAAATAATGAATCAACACTTAAACATAACTACTTCCTTGTCCGTGTCTCAAGGACACTGTGAAGGTTTTGAGAAATTAGAAGTAAAAATAAATGAATGAATGTATAAATAATAGAAAAATAAATATATACCAAGTAAAAATAAAATAAATCTCCACATACACATAAACATAGAGAACAGGATCCCCACGTCGCTCCGTCCTCGACCTCCTGCTGAGGACGATGTCGTCTCCGTTTATAGACGGAGCTTCTCTCCAGGAAAAAAAAAAAGCAAAACAAAACAGAAACAGAAAAACGCTGGCGTGGTTTTAATACCACAGAGTCACATATAAGGTCTTTGTGCTGCTGCTGCTGCTGCTGCTGCTGCTGCTGCTGTTTCAGGACTATTTTTAAGTCCCTGGCTCAGGAGGACTTTAAGGAACCAGGATCTGGTCTGAACTCTGAGATCCTGGACTGGAGCCCAGACCAACGTCAACGCTAACGCTAACGGCGCTCTGCTCTGTTCTCTCTGCAGTAAATGTGGGACTCTGCCTCCTGAGAGCTGCTTCTTCAGCCTCATCTGCAGCACCGGCTCCTTCATGGGTGAGTCAGTGTCCCAGTGTCTCAGTGTCTCAATGTCCCACTCAGGTTTCACTCATTACACATTATTTTACTTCTTTACATCTTCTTCACTCACTCGGCTCATGCACTGCAAAAGCTCAAAATCTCCCCAAGAATATTTGTCTTCTTTCTTGTCAAAACTAAACTCTTTTCACTCAAAATAAGACTCATCACCTAAAAATGAACTTATTTTTATGTCATTTTCACATGTTTCAAACAAATTTTCACTTGAAATAAGTACTTAAAAGTAATAAAGGAGTAAAAACTTGCTCCACTATCAGATTTTTCTACTTATCAAGTAAAAATTTGTTTGAAAGAAGTAAAAAGTGTCTAAAAACAATGTGATGAGTCTTATTTTAAATAGAATGAGATTGTTTTGACTAGAAATAAGACAAATATTCTTGGTAACATTTAGAGTTTTTGCAGTGTGTAACGTTCAAGAGACCTCAGACTTGTTGTTTCAGCTGTAAAGTCTCCCCACCCCCTCCCCCCTCCCCCCTCCCTCCTCCACCCAGGAGAAAATGTGCCCTGTGCCATGAATGCAGCGTTTTTATACCTCTGCCTCTGACCGCGAGGCCGGCGACAGGTCAGCGACCGCTCTGCACATTGATTCTTCTTCTTCTTCTGTTTGCTGAAGGAGCTGAAGTTTCTCCTCTTTACTTTATTCTACTGAGCGTTAAACACGGAGGACGACACGTCGGGTCTGTAAACATCAACAACATCAGTTTTCTCACAGAAAGGAAAAAAAAAGTTTTCACTGCAGAGATCAAAAGAATTAAAAGTATTTTTCATAGTTTCACAGTTGTAGCAGCTTTTGTGAATCCATTTCTAAACTTATTTAGTATTTATTGAAGGATATTTTATTCAATTTTACAGCATCTGTGGTCAAGGTGGACTCAATGACACGACTGAAAATGTTTCAAAACAGTGACTTAGTGACTGAAATTGAAAAATTGAGTATGTTTTCATCTAAATGAAGTTTATTAAACAACTAATTCCAGAAAAGAAAGTGTAAAAATGGATTAAACACAGTGTAAACAGTCAATAAAATGAGGTTTATTTTGATCTGGAGGACAGAGTTGTGTGGAAAACAATAAAAAAGTGCAGAAAATATAAATAACTTGAAGAATAAATCAACAGTAATACTTCACGACTGCTTCCAAAGAAGAAGAGTCGTCATTTTATCAGTCGGCCTTCATCATAGTTTATTACAGTATAATAATAAATGTTGAAACCAGGAGATAAACTCATTGATAGTTTCAGACTCAGGTCTCGTTTCACTGGAATCTGAAGCTTCTCTCGTGTTCGCTCTCAGTGACTTGAAAGGAAACTCCACCCGTCGTGTTTGTGTAAAATACCAAAATGCTGCAGACCTGAGATCAGTGCTGCGGCCGAGGGAGGGTCGGGGCGCTGTTAGGTAACAGCTGTTTGATGTGGCGTCGGACAGGAACTGGGTCTGCCGGGTGTCGGAGCGGAGCGCTGAAGTGCTGAGGATCACGTAGACGTGGACACGGAGCAGCAGGTGTTGAATGTGTGTAGAGATACAGACAACATTTCTCCTAAATTTGAAACAAAAATATTGTCATTTAGAGTGTTTAGTGACAAAACAACAAAAAATATTGGGTAACCCTTTATTTGACGCCTATAAGGTCAGGTATTATAATACATTATAATTGTTAGTAACTCTCTGACAATGACCACATCGATAATGCATTATTAATATAGTTATAATGTGTTATAATTGGGTTATAAATGTGTATAACTATCATTATAAACACTCATTGATTATCATAAGGCTTTATTATAGAGCATTATAACTCTATTATAATACTTGACCTTATACGCCATTATAAAATGCTATACAGTGTTACCTAATATTGAGTCTTTTCAGATCTTGAATCATAATAATCTATGATCTATAATCTATAATATAATATAATAATCTATGTTCATATTCGTTCCTAAACTGCTGCTTTTTAAGAAACAGTTGTGTAAGCGGTCTCTTGGCTGTAGTTGCTCTTTGGCCCATAAACCCACAAAGATACAAAAACACGGCCTCTTTTCGTGCTGCGTTCGCTGCACGATCAGAAAGTCGGGGGCCGCGGGCGGGCGACGGCGTGAGCGTCCAAACAGTTGGAGCAGCGTGATGAGCTGCAGATGTTGAAAACTGCTGCGATCGAAGCTTTGATGGAGGCGTTTGTTCTGTAAACAGTCGTCAGGAATCTGCTCACACAGAGATGAGACACGCTGGGACTGAAGAGCAGAGTCCACCGATAACTGATAACTGATCGATCAGCTTCCTCCTCCTCCTCCTCCTCACTTCCTGTTCTTCCTCTCCCTGCAGTGATGCTGATCGGTTTGCTTCGATACGCTCACGTGATCGAGAAACACCAGAACTGTGTCCTCAACACGGCCGGACTCTCCACCGGCTGGATCTGCGCCGCCGGCCTCATCATGGTGGGAAACTTCCAGGTAGATTCATTTAAGTTCATAGCTTACATTTCCCTGGATATGAGGTTAAAGGGATAGTTCAACATTTTGGGCAAACTGGCCCATTGCCATAACCCCTATAGTCATAGCAGTAGGTTTGTTACCTTTAATTGTCGGTGCAAGCTGTTTTTAGAATGGCGGAGCAGAGCCGTGAGCTGCTCAGAGCTACGCTACGGAGGCTCATGGGATTTCTTGGTTTCCCTCATCAAACTCATCAAATACACAATCCAACAACTCCACAACTCTCTGGTGGACAAGTTGTGACCTGCACATTCACCACGCTATGAGATAATAACACAACGTTACCACACAGAGTTGTTTTAGAGGGAAATTCATGCAAAACCACTGATGCACGTTGCCTTCAGGGACAGTTTTCCATCAACAGTCTTTCATCAACGGTTCTGCTCCGCCATTCTAAAAATAGCTTGCACCGACAATTAAAGGTAACAAACCCACTGCTATGACTTTAGGGATGATGGCAATGGGCCAGTTTGACAAAATGTTGAACTATCCCTTTAAGTCGTCAGTGTTGAGTTGTCCTACGTTTGAAATGGACAGTGAAGTGGATCATTAGACAGAGGAAAGTGGAGCTGAGTGGAGAGGTGTGACTTTTATTATTGACTTTAGTTCGGTTGAGCAAACTAATTTGATTGATTGATTGATTTTCAAAATAAAACGCAGTCAGAGTCAGAATCATTGTTTCTTGCGTGACAGAAAAACAAAACAAAAACATATCGTCATAAAAACAATCACCTGAAACATTTTTGTCCTTGCAACACTTTTCAAAATAAAAACGTGTAAGTTACATAATTTCTTACATAATTGTTTTTTGCACAGACACACACTCAGATGTTATCTCAGTGATTTTCTGCCTCCGGCGATTGTAAAACTTTTTGACATCGAGGTGAATGTTTGATTTTTTTTTAACAGTGGTTTTGTTATTGTAGCAGCTCAGCATGAGGCCTTTACTCTGTAAACACAGACTTTAACACACCAGCTCAACTCTGGAACCAAAGTATAAAGATTAAAAAACATTAAATTATTGAATATTTAAAGTTTTTATTTCTTTTTTTCCACACAATCACACCTACACTGGATTTGACACAGTGTTTAGTGCAGAGAAGAGGAATCTCTGTGAGACCAGCGCCATTATAACTTTACACTTTTTAACTATAATTCTGAATTTAATCCTAAAATAATCTGATTACATCACATTAATGTGATAATCTGATGGATTATGACGGGTTAAATATTATTAATTTATTTTTGCACGAACTTATCCTTTAAAATAGTATGAACAATCATTATGTTTGGGATGTGTGAAGGGGAGGTATGAAACTCAAAAGGGCTTATGAAAACCAGAACATATTCAAAAAACAAATTTGTTACAAGTAAAGACAAGAAAATAAGGAATAAAACATGAATGAATAATGCAAAACAATAATAATACATGTAATAACACCATCAGTTTTGTGAGGGTGCTCTTATTTTGAAAGGACACAGCTGAACCAGAGTTACCTTTTTTCGTGTTTTCGTGTGCTCTCGGCTCTGAGTTTCTGTTTCTGCAGCTCATGCCACATGTTCCAACATACATATACTGTACATACATGAACACCGTGCACGCGTCCTCCTGCGCCGCCGTGGCCTCGGGTCTGAGCTGAGTGAATGTGAACATGTTGCGACCGTGGAGCTCTGCAGCAGGAATGCAGCCTCACATTTACTCTGACATTTATGTGTTTGGACATGTGCACAGCTGGAATGAGACCAACCGACTGCTCTTCACTCTGAAGGAGCTGCTGCTGCTGCAACATCCATGAACCTGTTGCTGCTAGCTTGTTTGTTTGATTGTTTGTTGCTCCGTATTCGGTCGCCAATAGGGAAACATCTGTTCTCTTCCGGTTTTTACAGCTGTTTCCATGAAAACATCTGTCAGTTACAGCTGAGAGGAGCTGCAGGTTCAGCTACGTTGTCATTTTAATTCACTTTTAGGACAAACAAGTGCTCATTGCAGCTTTAAAGCTTCACTTTTTTAGACTTTTTCTGTGTTTTATCTCAAGTTTTGATCCGATATGTTTCTGGTTTTCACATCTTCATCACTGGGTCAAACATCTACCTTTATACTGAAGGAGCTTCAACACAAACATCTACCTTTATTTTGTAGGAGCTTTAACACAAACATCTACCTTTATTTTGTAGGAGCTTCAACACTAATCTCTACCTTTATTTTGAAGGAGCTTTAACACAAACATCTACCTTTATTTTGAAGGAGCTTTAACACAAACATCTACCTTTATTTTGAAGGAGCTTTAACACAAACGTCTACCTTTATTTTGAAGGAATTTTAAGTATCTGAATATTTCATCCACGTGCTCTCTGTGTTTTTCTGTTCGTGTTTTGTAACAAACGTCAGAATTACAGTTAGATAGATGGTTATCCTTAGTCACGTGTGTGCATGTGTGTGTCCATGTGTGTGTGTGTGTGTGTGTGAAGGTCAGTATTGTTGGGGCCTCGTCTCCGTCTCATGTTCCTCAGGCTGAGGTTCTGCATCGAGGCCTCTCGCCATCCAGCGGTTTGGGAGGTGGAGTCGGGGGCGGTGGTGATGGTGTGTGTGTTTGCATATGTGAACATGTGTGTGTGTGTGTTTTTTTTGGGGGGGGGGGGGTTCCTCCTCCTCTCTGGTGATTGGCCGCGGCGCCTCCTCCCCCGTCTCCACTTGCATAACGACCCTCTGTGTGTGTGTGTCGGCCTCAGTGTAAACAGCAGTAAACAGCTGAGGGCAGATGTTTACATCTGTAGGATGAAGTGCTGATGTTGAGGTCGTGAGGAGGAAGAGGAGGAGGAAGAGGGACCGGACACTGTTTGACTTGTAGACGATCAAACTCGTCCACTGTCCGTCCATCCAGCTCCTGTAGAAACAAATAGAAACACCTACACTCTCTCTGTGTGAGTGAGTGGTCCTAGATGTGTGATATACTATTATCAGTACAAGTATTAAAGGAGACGTATTCTGCCCCCTTTCAACAAATTAAAACAGTCCCCATGTCTTAAAGACGTGTCTTCAGTCCAAACCCCCGAGGATCAAACATCACAGCTCTTTTCATCCTCTCTAAACAGCCCTGGTTTCAGTGACCTGTCCCTTTAAATGCAAATGAGCCACTCCTTGCCCCGCCCCCTTCTGCTGGTACCAGGTAGGGGTGGGGTTATGCAAATTCGAGTCCCAGTTACATCACTGGAAGACACCTGAGGGACCAGCTGGTAAAAGCACGTGGATTTCAACCTCAGGAGTCTGAACATCACAGATTTATTTAACAACAAGAGAACAAACAAACACCTGAATATCTGTTAAAGAGTCTTCAGGAAGTGATATTTCTATAATACGACCCCTTTAATTCTATTATGATTTGTTTGTTTCATTGATTCTTGATGCTCTGGCAACATCGTTCTTCTCGTAACATTCATGTCAATAAAGCAAAGAGACAGAGAGAGTGAACCGTCTCCTCTCGCTCTGCTAGGAACTATTTATTAAAACTTTGTCCTCGGGGGAAACGGCGAGTTTCCAGGAACGTCTCACGAGGTCCTGAGGCTGATGTTCGACACCCGACGACGTCAGGAACAAAACAAAAAAAAACAGCCGCTCTCTCTCTCTCTCTCCGTCTCTTTCTCTGTCGACTCTTTTTACACTCGACACTTTGTGTAGATGAACTACTTCTCCAGAACCGACTCACGTCCACGTATCCATCCGCCTCCTCCCTGTAATTAGGCCTCAGAACCAGCTGTGATGTCGTCGTCGTCCACCTCCCTCTGCATGCAGGAGCTGTTATCATCATACCAGCTGCTGTGTGTGTGTCTGTGTGTGTCTGTGTGTGTCTGTGTGTGTCGGTGTGTGTGTGTCTGTGTGTGGGCCCATTATGAAGGGTGTAAACTGCTGCTGCTGAGTTCAAGTTGACACCGTGTCGTCGTCGTCGTCTTCATTCTCCTGATTGTCAGATAGGACTGTAACACAGTGATTACCCAGAATGCCGTGCCTGTGTGAGGTCACCGTGACCCGTGTTGACTGTGTTTACGGGTCATTTTGTGTTGTTTTTTTTGTTTTTTTTGTCCATGTTATCTAACTCTCGCCCTATTCATCAACCAGAAGTTCTCATTAATCCTACAGGACCTTGAACGTTACTTATTGATCGACACCAAATTAATGAACGAACTTGTTGCTGCTTGTAAATGTGAAGATTTGTGTTTTTTCATCAACTAAACTGTAAATCTGAAGAACAAAACACGATACATAAAGTTTTTTTTAAATATATTATATATAAATTAATGAAGTGATCATTGGAAAAATCCAGGAACATCTGTTTCTGGACAAAGTTTCATCTCGTCGTGTTTCCCAGGACTTTGATCTGCGGGTGGCGCTCAGGGAAAGGTCAGAGGTCAGTTAGGATCCGTCCTCTGGGCATCGTTAATAATATCTGAACCAACCAGATCTCACAGGAACCGGGCTGGACCCCACAGAGGTGGACGGACCGAGCTGCATGTCCTTCTATAGAGATACAGCAGCACGGCTAAAATAGAAGAAGAAGAAGAAGAAGAAGAAGAAATATGATGTGTAAAAAAAGAAATACATTAAAAATAACTGGAGTAAACAAAGAACAGAACATGAAGTTTCTGTTCTGAATTCAAAGAGGAATGTGAAAGAGGAACTACGTTTAGTTCTGGTTAAATAAATGTAACTTATTACGTAACCTGTAATCTCTTGTTGATGACAGATAAGGCTGCACAGACATGGAGGAGACGAGGGTGATGGAGAAGTTAAAGTCGGGTTAAATTGATAATAATGGAGTCGTTGTTTTCTGTTTTTGTCTCTATCTCCAGGTGGATTTTGCCAAAGTGCTCCACTACGTCGGCGCCGGCGTGGCGTTCCCGTCCAGCATGCTGTTCGTGTGTCTGCAGTCGGCTCTGACCTACAGACTCGCCAAGACCCAGGACGAGTACCGCGTGGGTCACCTGCGTGTGGGCATGGCCCTGCTGGCGCTCATCGCCCTGGTGCTTAGTATCCTTCCACCGTCAACTAGACCCTCTGTTACCAAACGGGGTCGGAGGGGTTAAGAATTCGTGAATATGACCGTGTGAGCAAATGTTGGTAGATCAAATTTCCTATCGATACAGACGAGGCATTCTTATTGTATATGTACAGTGAGGCATCTTTTTTGTAAACTTCAAGTATCATTTAAAGGAATAGTTCACCAAAAAATGAAATTCAGTCATTGTTGACTCCCCTTCATGCTGATGAATCCTCCAGAGTTGTTTTTTATTACTTCATAGTCCAGCGAAAACTTTATATGAGAGTAATAGCGCACGACACAAACGTGGACGAGCAGTGTGGAGGAATATTAAAGGGTTGTTGTGTAGTTTTATGGATGGTTTTGTGTCGGGCCCTATTACTCTCATATAAAGTTTTCGTTGGACTACGAACCCCCCTCCTGTGTCTCCAGATGCACTTTGAGGAATGAAATACTACTCTGGAGGATTCATCAGCATGAGGGTGAATTTTTTTCATTTTTTGGTGAACTATTCCTTTAAATAAGAGACAAGTGTCCTCTTTTTTAGAAATCAAAACGTCGTCCCCCTCTCCTCTGTGTGTGTGGTGTGTGACGCTGCCCCCTGCTGGAGAAAACTCTCACCTACGTCTCTCTGACTTCATGTTCTCCACCTGCTTCGTTGTCGGTTGGTTGGTTGGTTTCTCCTTGACCTTTTGACCTTCAGGCGGCGTCTTCTTCTGCCAGGAGAGCTTCGCCCTGCAGCACGCCTCCGCCATCTTCGAGTGGACCTACTGCTCGCTCATCATGCTCTTCTACGGGACGTTCGCCTTCGAGTTCGCCGGGATGTCGGGCGACACGCTGATGGTGCTCTCCAGGGGGGGAGGAGGAAGAGCGGGAGGAGGAGGCGCCGTGCTGAGCTTCTCCGCCGCAGAGCACAAGGCGGAGGTGGTGGCGGCGGCGGCGAACAACCACCACCTCCATCATCATCATCATCATCATCATCATCGTCAACCGGAGAACTTATCGATCCTTTAAAGTGACGTTGATGTTGACTCAACTGGACGCTGCGTCCTGCAGAACCGCAACAGGGACCAAAGACAAAACGCTGCACAACGCTGCCAGTGCCTTTCTGCACACACACACACAGCTCTTGTATTTGTTTAAAGGGATAGTTCAACATTTTGGCAAATAGGCCCATTGCTATAATCCCCAAGTGCGTTTGTTACCTGTAATTGTCAGTGCAAGCTGTTTTTAGAACGGCGGAGCAGAGCCGTGAGCTGCTCAGAGCTACGCTACGGAGGCTCATGGGATTTCTTGGTTTCCCTCATCAAACTCATCAAATACACAATCCAACAAGTCCACAACGCTCTGGTGGACAAGTTGTGACCTGCACATTCACCACGCTATGAGATAATAACACAACGTTACCACACAGAGTTGTTTTAGAGGGAAATACAGAGACTGGTGATGAAAAACTGTCCCTTGTTGGATTGTGTATTTGATGAGTTTGATGAGAGAAACCAAGAAATCCCATGAGTCTCTGTAGCGTAGCTCTGAGCAGCTCACGGCTCTGCTCCGCCGTTCTAAAAATAGCTTGCACCAACAATTAAAGGTAACAAACCTACTGCTATGACTATAGAGATTATGGCAATGGGCCAATTTGCCAAAATGTTGCACTATCCCTTTAAAGCCTCTTATTGAAACAATCGGCCTTTCATCAGCCTGAACGTCCAGGAAGTGCCTCTTCCTCCTCCACGTGCGCCGCCGCCACCGTGTTTTCATGTTTCATGTTTCATGGACACTCGGACATGGAGCTCCACGTTGTTCCCACTCTCAGGAAGTTTTGTTACATAATCAGCTTTTTTGCTCTTTACCTCAACAGTAAGGTGAAGTTTTCCAAAACAAAAAGGAACCCCTCTGCTCTGACAATAGGTGGACGGTCGGCGAGTGCCAAGAATAATGTGTTTGATTTTTTAAGTGCTTCTTTCTAATTGTTGGAGTTTTTTTTGTATTTTTCCACAGAAACTTGTCGTGTCTCATATTCTGTCCAAATAAGCTCTGTTGTATATTTTGTTCTATGTCTTTAAACAGTAACGGTGACGTGTTACAGCTTCTATGGGACCAAACAGACGAGGGAGTGAACGTATAAACAGAGAGTGTAAAAAAAATAAATAATAAAAAAGCAACAAATTAAAGCAAATAAGAACGCACTCTGTTGGTAAAAGGTTTTATTGTTTAAAAATCATATTTACATCATGAACAGAACGAGAAGTCGTAGATTCACAGTTTTCTTTTTTTTTCTTCCTCTTCTTCTTCTTTGGGACATTTCACCTCGTCTCTGTTTGTCTGCAGGTGTTTGAAGAAAATCTCCCTGATGACGTGAAAACTGAGAAACGGCAGCTTCGTCTCAGGGAAACGACAGGTTCTAGTGAAAACTAAACATCAACAACAACAACAGAACTAAAATCTAAAATCTACAAACTCTATCAAGACTTTTTCTACTTTAAAGCTTCACGTCGTCCTGCAGACACTAAACCAGCAGCCGGACTCCTGCAACCACTCACGTGACAGAGACAGGAAATATGATATATTTATATACTGTATATATATATAGAAAGTAAAGGTTCATATATCTTTAGTTAAAGGGATACGCCAACATTTTTTTTCAGGAAATACGTCTCTATCTCCCTTGTTGCTGCACGCACAGTGGAAAGGATGGTGTCTATCTGCTGGAGTGAGGCAAAAAATGTTGACGTATCCCTTTAAGAGTCTTTGAGGATTTCAGTCTTGCGTAGATTAAGTGTCTGCAGGTGTTGATTTATTTTAGAAAAATAAAACTATTAGAAAAAAAACGATTGTCAGCTACTGGAGTGAACGGATCGTATCAGATCTTTAAGGCTTTAGATTTGCTTTCGTCTGCTTTGGTGGAGAATCAAGTGTTTGCAGGTTCACAGTGTTTAAAGCTCCCTACGGTGATACTAAAGGTAGATGTTTGTATGAAAGCACACAGCCTGGATTCAGAAACTGAGCCTTAAAACGAGCCGTCAGGACTTCCTGTCACTTTGTGATGTCACAGCAGTCACACTAACTAAGCCCCGCCCACCACCACCACCACCTGGGCTTGCAGGATTTCTCTGGGTGTTTTACTCTGAAATCTGCTCTATTTTTTTATTGGCTCAGTCAGAAAACAGTCAGCCAATCAGAAGAGCGGCCCAGAGCCTCCTCCTCCATGTTATGTTACTAGAGCTGAGATGGTTTCAGCCCTTCAAAATAAAAGTATAACATATGGACTTTTTATTATGACACGTTTGTGCGCTGACTTGAAAACAGAAGACAAAGCTCAGGTGTTTTGTGAATTGTGAAGGTGAAGTGTCTGCAGGTTTTGAAATGAACTCTCTTCCTCTTTTAATAAAATAAAGTCTCAAACCAAAGAAACAACAAAGTAAAAAGGGGGGAATTTGCATAATTCAGGCTACAGATTTCCTCCAATTCAACTCCAGATATAAAAACACTGTCTATACAGTTCAGTTCAGATTGTTCTTAAAGGACAATTCCGGGCAAATTCAACTTGGGGGTGTATGTTACTATCATTTTAGGTCTAAAAGAAGGAATGTGAAGATTTTCAGTTTAATCGCTCCTGTTTTGCGGTAGCTCCGTCTGTCCCTGCATCGCTACAGCAGCAATGAATAGGAGTGGATGCAAGTTCCGCTAGTTAGGCTATTTACATCCCACAAAGCCGCAATTTTTTTCCACAGACAGCGTCAGATGGCGACTCAAACATGTACCGATAAGTTTATTTACTTCAAGCAAGCCGACATGCTTGTAAAACTATATCTAATTCAAAGTCTCGCGCAAGACCCTGCTGCCGTGCTCGGTGCATTCAGGTGCAGTAGGAGCTGCCGCTTGTGTCATAAACACAGGAATATCAACTCTTTACTTGCTTCAAGTGTACATTTTTTTCAACAGACAGCGTCAGGTGGCTACTCAAACATGCGCCGATAAGTTTTTTTTACTTGTAGCAAGTCAAGAGTCGATATTTCTGTGTTTATGACACAAACGGTAGCTTTCTGACTTCCCCCGAATGCACCGAGCATGGGTCTCACTCGGGAGACTTTGAATTTAGATCTAGTTTTCCTCGCTTGCTTGAAGTAAATAAACTTATCGGTACATGTTTGAGTCTCCATCACTGGCTGTGGAAAAAATGGGATAAACAAAACGGAACTGCATTCACTCCCATGCATAGTTCAGTTCGCAAAACAGATTAAACTCAAAATCTTATTCCTTCTTTTAGACCTAAAATGATGACACCCCCAAGTGAAAATGTCGGTGAAATGTCTTGGTTGAAGTGTTGGTTGGTGGCTGATCTCTGGTCAGATTTGGTCATTCAGCCTGCAGCTGCGACTACGGGACAGAAATACCAAACAGCTCGCTCATATTTCTTGTTACTATTGAGGGGCTGAAGAGTCATAAATTACAGATGAACCCACTACCACCACCACCTCCTCCCCCCTCCTCCTCCTTCAACTCCCTCCTCCGTGTCCAGTTGCAGGACCAGAGATGATCCTCAGCCCCACCCTGGCCCATCCCTGTTCACTAGCAGCTGCCTTTCTCTTACCGGGTTACACGAGCACGAGGACAGCTGTCTCTCACACACTTCCATACATACACATTCATACACACTGACACATACACACTCTCTTTCACGCTTACACACTTGCACATGCTGTAGATAAAACTAGTAGTTCAGGTTCTTTGGGACTTCCCAGGGAAAGTCCTTCCTGCCAAAGTGTCCGTAGCAGGCCGTCTTCTGGTAGATTGGTCTCTTCAGGTCCAGGTCGCTAGAAAGGTCAAACAGAGAGATTTAGATTTGCAGATTTTTTAGATTTTGCAGGAGATGAAGTGTCATCGTCATGTCATGCATCGTTCTCCGTTTGGCGCAGCTGACCTGACGATGACGCCGGGCCTAAGGTCAAAGTTTTTGTTGACGACCTGCAGCAGCTCCATCTCCGTCTTGTGGGAGGAGCCGTAGGTGAAGAGGGAGATGGAGAGAGGGTGAGCGACGCCGATCGCATACGCCACCTGGAAATAAGAGACGAGGGTTGAAGGATAATGGCAGAAGGTCGGATCTTCCAGGAAGAGCATTTCCTTAAAGGGATAATTCACCCATTATCGATTTTTGTTGGCCTTTCTCCCCTTGAGAGCCCCAAATAGTCCTTGTTTTGGTTTCTCCTGATGTTATTTAAAGGGATACTTCACCCAAAATCGATAATTCACGTTCCCAGTTGCTGCACGAGATGCACGAGATTTGTGCATGAAAGCAACAGGTAGAAGCTGCACACATTAAAAGGAAGAAGAAGAAGCTGAACCCAGTGGGATTGTTATTTTTTGGGTAGTGGAGTGTGTGTCTCACCTGCACCAGGACCCTCCTGCACAGTTTGGCCTTCACCAGAGACTTGGCCACCCAGCGGGCGGCGTAGGCAGCCGAGCGGTCCACCTTGGTGTAGTCCTTCCCAGAGAAGGCGCCGCCGCCGTGGGCCCCCCAACCGCCGTAGGTGTCCACGATGATCTTCCTGCCCGTCACGCCGGCATCGCCCTGCAGAAGAAAGACACCATGAGTCAGAGAGAGTTATTCTTTTAATCTTACATGTATATGTAAATGTAAAATTGTAGGTAAAAAGTAAAACGTCCTGTTTTTTAAATGGAGGCCAAATAGCATAAGCAGATAAAAAAAAAAATTATTATATTTTTATATAACAAATTTCACTCTTTTATATGTGTGACTTTGAATAAAAAGGAATAGACTTTATGACTTCATGTCTAACCCTTGTTCAAGACTTGCGGACTTTATTGTGAAAGGATTCTGATAGATCCGGTTTAGTAATGAGTCGTTTCCGGTTGCTTTCAGCAGCTTTACAGCGATTGGTTCATTCGCGCGGGAACTAATGTGTTCATGGCGGGAACGGACGGAAACTACAGCCGCCGGACACTTCCGCTCTGCTGCACCAGGTGTGTTTGAAGCAGCAGGTGAACGAGACGGAGCTTCTTCCTCCTCCTCCTCCTCCTCCATCATGACGCCGGTCACGGAGCTCTGTCCGCGCGCGGCGTCTTCACCTGATTTCACCGGCACGAGCTCCAGCGAAGATAATATAATAAAAGGTAAAATAAGGTGAGTAACAGCAGATACCTGTGGCGCAGTCAGCTGTATGTGCGCGCACGTGCTGCTACTCTCGGTGAACTGTGTGCCGGCTAATTACCGTTGGCTAATAGTTGATTATTGGTGTTTTTGGCCTCTGTATTTGTGCACGTGATGCTGCTGCTGCTGCTGCTGGTGGTACAGTCATGTTGTTTGTTGTTGTTTTTATTTGACTTCCTGTTTATATAGGCTACTACTGCATGTGGAGCAGAGAGAGACTGTTTTGAGCTCCTTCAAACAGCAGCCTGAACTTTATTATTGAGTCCTATGAGCCTTTAGCATGATTAATTAAAGCAGTAAACTATTAGAAAGGCAGCAGCTGTTGTTACCTGTGGCCCCCCGATGACGAAGCGGCCGCTGGGCTGCAGGTGGTAGATGGTGTCGTCGTCCAGGTACCGGGACGGCACCACGGCCTTGATGACCTTCTCCTTCAGCACCTCCTTCTGCTCCTCCAGACTCACGTAGTCGTCGTGCTGCACCGAGATCACCACCGTGTGCACGCGCTTGGGGATCACGGCGCCGTTCTCCTGGAGGTAGTGAACGGTCACCTGGGAGACGAAGGGAGGGAAAGGAGGGCGGAGTCACAAGTTCACTGTGAGTGTTATTACTGGATTCTTTTTATTATAATTTAAACATTTTCCTCTCCTCGTGGCTGAGTTTTCACACTTGGAGCGCTGGTGAAATTCAGCTCACGTGTGCAGTGAACTCTAAGGTTTGATATGTGTGTGTCAGTGGTGTGTGTGTGTGTGTCTCCCGGCTCAGATGTTGCATACCAGCGTGGACCGGTCTGTGTTTGCTGGTCGGCACATTCTGCAGGACGTGATCACTGTCCTACTTAGTAGTGAGTGAAGATCAGACCATGAAAAGATTTTTCAATTCAAATTTTTTTGTTCTTAATGACTTGCATGAATTGTACATGAACGTTAAAGGGATAGTTCAACATTTTGACAAATTGGCTCATCACCATAATCCCTAGTCATAGCAGTAGGTTTGTTACCTTTAATTGTCGGTGCAAGCTATTTTTTAGAACGGCGGAGCAGAGTCGTAACAACACAACGTGCCAATTTTTTTTTTTTTACCTAACTTTTTTTTGTGCTGGATTTTTTTTTATGTTTTTTTTTTTTACCTAACTTTTTTTTTTACTGGTTTTTTTTTTTTTTGCCTTACTTTTTTTGTGCTGGATTTAAAAAAAAAAATTGCCTGACTTTTTTTTTTTTTTTTTTTACCTAACTTTTGTTTTGTGCCAGATTTTTTTTTTCCTTTCTTTATCTTTTTTTTGGCTGACCCCAATACTCCTTCATCAGATCAAGTTTTCTGAATTTGTCGCACATTTTTTAGTCTATGCATGTGAGTTGATCCCTCTGGGCCACCGTGCCTGGCTCAGATATGGGATGTCAGACATATTTTTTGATGTAGATTTGCATAATTATTTTTGCTGCAATTCACTTTAAGTTTCACAGTTAAGATGTAAATCAACATTTGTGAATAATACAAGACCCATTAAAAACTAACCGGGCGTCTCACAGGTTTAGTGAGGAGACGTGTCGGCTCAGTGTGGGTGCGGTTATGCAGTGGTTGTGCGTGTTGACCTCACCTGTGTCTTGGAGTCGGGGCGGAGCCAGGGGACGGTCCCGTTTCGTCTTAGCTCGGCCATCTTGGCGTTGAGTTTGTGGGCGAGGACGATGGTGAGCGGCATGCACTCCTCCGTCTCGTCTGTGGCGTATCCGAACATCAGCCCCTGCAGACACACACAGGTTTAGCACCAACACAGAGACGGTTTGTGTTGTTGTGTTGTTGTCTGTCTGTGTGTTGCACCTGGTCTCCAGCTCCGATGTCGTTCTCCTGTCGGTCCACGTGAACTCCCTGTGCGATGTCGGGCGACTGCTGCTCCAGAGCCACCAGGACGTTACAGGTCTTATAGTCGAAGCCTGGACGGAGACGGAGGAGAAGACACGGTCACGTCTCGAACAAACACAGACACACACAGACACACAACACAACGTGAAGAGCAAAGTCCGCTCACCTTTCTCTGAGCTGTCGTAGCCGATGTGTCGGATGGTTTCTCTCACCACGGCCTGGTAGTCCACGTTGGCCCGGGACGTGATCTCGCCGCAGAGCAGCACCATGCCTGTCTTACACACCGTCTCTGTGACGGGACAGACAGCATGTTGTTGTTGTCATGTCCTTTTTAATTTAGTCCTATACGTCTCCGGTTTGTGCTTTCACGACATTTCCCAGACGGTTCATCAGCAACACGTCTTAAAGGAGACACATTCTGCCCCTTTTCCAGGAATTAAAACAGTTCCCAGGTCTTAAAGACTCGTCTGTGACATTCTTCGGTCAAAACCCCCCAAGGATCAAACATCACAGCTCTTTTCATCAGTGCCTGTCCCTTTAAATGCAAATTAACCACTGCTAGCTCCGCCCCCTTTACTCACAGGTAGAGGTGGGATTATGCAAATTGGAAAACTAATGACATCATTGTCAGACAACTGAGGGAACAGCTGATAAAACCACCTCAGGAGCCTGAAAATTATAGATTTTTATTTTCTCAATTCTCACATTAACAGCCACATATCTGTTAAAGAGCCTTTAAAAAGTGACATTTCAATAATATGTCTCATTTAATAAGGATTTAAAGATGATTCGGCTCCATATGTCACACCCTCATCATTCTTCATAAAAAAGTTTTGTCCTCTAATGTCAATATATTGATGCAGATAAAGACTGATCACAGTTTAGTTTTCTTGTCTTATTCCATAGGAGCAGGTGAAGGGGAATAGAAACTCTTTTATTAGAATAATTTAAAGTGATATTGAGGCCACAGGTTCTTGCAGATAATAAAATAATGAGGCTGCACAATAACAACATTATTGTGAGATATAGGGGGATAAATAAATCAGATTTTCAAGGAGTAAAGGGACATGCCCAACAAATATCACACGTTGTTTTAAGTCTTAAATGAAGCAGAAATGATCATTCACACCGAAATCACAGCATCTGCCCATATTATTGCAATATAATGTGTTTTTTTCATATGGCCCTATAGAATAATGTAGGTAGAAAGTTGCATCATATGTTTTCCTTTTTTAAAATTTAATACAATTTGCACACAACATTTCCTTGTTTATTGAGGTTTGTGAATTGAATCCTGAGTTTTTAATGAGGTTACGATGAGTTTGTGTAGAGAAGCGATTAGAAACCATTTTATTACTTCCCTTACGTTACTCACCACAGGCCACCTTGGCGTCCGGGTCTTGTTTCAGGTGAGCGTCCAGCACGGCGTCACTGATCTGATCACAGATCTTATCTAGGAAATCAGAAAAAAAAGAAAAAAATGGAGAGGGTTTTAAATCGGAGCGGGGTCGTTTCCTCGTGTGACCTTCAGCTGCTGTGAAGCTTCAGATTCCTGCAGCGGCTCAGGTTTCACCGCTGCATCAGAGACCTACACATCCGTCCTATGAGGAGCCGCTGCCGCCCTATGAATAACCCTGGAGCGCCGCCCGGCCATGCCAGCGGCGCAGAGGAACGCCAGAGCATCAAAGCACCGCAGTGTCGTCGGCTACTGTACCAACACACACTGACCTGGTTGTGTTAAGTGTGTGTGTGTGTGTGCGTGTGTGTGTGTGTGTGTGTAGCAGCAGATGGAGGTCACACCTGTGCTTCACCTGAGCTCACATGCATCACATCGCTGACGTCGTCGCTGCTGTTTTTATCTCCGCCCGTGAGCTCAGAGCGATGAGTTTACGTTTTAATATAGAGCCGATCGCACATGTCGACAACACAACACGGTGCTTTACTCCTAAACTACACACACACACACACACACACGCACACACAGGCTGAAAGATCATGTGACAATCTTTTATTGTGGAATCACAATCTGCTTCCTGTTCCTGCTCCTGGTTTTATTTTGAAAATCCTACCAGGAAGTTGTGGTTTTGATGCAGAACAGAGCTGCAGTTAGCATGCTAAGCTAACTCTTTGACTGTTATTGTGCTGCTGAATTAAGTCTTATCTTGTTATTAGTGAAGCTTTTATTTGTATTTTACCTTTGCCTGATTGTTTTTGTCGATCTAAATTGTATTCTATGTTTTCCTACCGTTATTAATATTTCTGGCACTGGGTTATATTTATGTTGTGCAGCACTTTGGGCAGCTGAGGTTGTTTTTAAATGTGCTGAATAACATTTAAGTTGAGTAAAACATTAGATATATAAATATAAAAGCTGTGAATGATGATTGATCAACTGAGATCAACTTGAATGCTCAGTTTTTTTCAATCAAAACTTTTAAAATTGAGTTTTATTTACTTTTTAGCTTCTTCTGGAATAGATCGAGTGGTCACTACTTCCCAGCATGCATTTGTTCATCAATTAACTCTCATTCTTTTTATAGAAACTTGATGTTTATCTTCAACACCTTAAAGCTTTTGTAATCAATATTTACAAAGGAGGGGGATCTATTGAAGTCAATTAGTATTGAGATTAGAGCGTTTTTTTTTATTTCTTTTGCCGCAAATACCGATCATCTATGAGTGTGAACGGCCGATATAATTCCTGGCTGTGTATTTGTAAAAGTTCCACGTGGCTGACATGTTGTTTTGGTTTCATGCCAGTAGGAGGCGGAGCTACACAACAACAAACAAATCAAAGACTAGAAGCATTAAATCAAGTCTATTGCGCGGTTATTTTTTAACGAGGATAATCAAGCAGCAGTTTTACAGAGCTTTGGCGTGAACTCTTTGTTGATTTGGACTCAACTCTCCTCTCTTAACGTGTTATTTTTGGGCTGCAGATGTTTTCAGAGACACATCTGTAAGAGAGCAGCTGGGGAACACGGTGCAGCAGCTGCAGAGGAGCCGGAGGAGACCAAACATGGAGCTAAAAGAGCGGGAACTCTGGACTGAGACTCGTCAACACAACTTTAACGTCTCATAATATTAATCCGACTGTGTGTCCTGTATCATTTGGAGCTTGTTCAGCTCATTATTCAAACTTGAGTCGACTCTCGGCTCAGCAGCAGCAGCAGCAGCAGCAGCAGGGAATCATGGGAACTCGTGGTGCAACGGCGTAAAAATCCTAAAAATCCAGTCTCTTTGATAACGTGCCGTTGCATCTGAACTCTGGGATCAGCGCTCAGAGTTTCCTCTAACTTTTTAGCTGCAGCCGCGGCTCCGTGCTGCGTTCAGGATTCTGCACATTCCTCAAAGTCATCAATGATCAGTGAGACATAAAAGCGTTGAACGCACCGCGACCTGTTTCGCCCCCTTCGTTCCCAAACAGCTGCTGCACCGACGGAGGAGGAGGAGGAGGAGGTGCGGTACTCACCGGGGTGTCCCTCTCCCACGGACTCGGAGGTAAACATGAAGGAGCCGTCCTGCAGAACGTGGTCGTAGTTCCCGTCCATAGTGCCGTTCATTTTTGCAGTGTGCGCGGTGGGTTCGATGCCGCCTGCCTGGCTCGGTGAGGAGTCGTTGGGTGGAGACGAGTGAGGAGCAGAGAGACGCTGCAGGACGAGGTCTTCTTCTTCTTCTTCTTCTTCTTCTTCTTCTGCTCAAAACAGAGGGAACAAAGATGGAGAGACGTGGTCGTGTGGTTCGACTCCGGCTGCAGCCTAATCTCTCCGTCCCCAAGGCAGAGCAGCGGATAACGGTGCACTATATAAGGCAAAGACAACACACACACACTCTCTCTCACTCTCACACACTCAGGGGGGGAGGGTGCCATGTGAACCAGTGGGTTTAGACCATTCAGAGCCCAGAGGAGGGAGGGAGGGAGGGAGGGATCCCCCCAGTTAGTTTTTTTCTCTTGGTGACAGTTGTTTAACTCCTCCCGTGCTGGACGGACGAGCTGAACGCATCAAACTCACCTCCTCTGATCTGCACTTAGGGGTTCGGTGCTTTTTTTTTTTAGTTTTATAAAGTTCAAAAACAAGTTCCTCAACAGATGAATTCATGCCCAGAGTCTGAATATAATATAATATAATCCCAGAGGCCCCTGAGGGTCTTTGTACCTGGGGCCCCTCAGGTCTTTGTGAAGCTGCTTCTAGACCAGAGCCGCGTTTCCACGGTGGAGAAAGAAATGATGCTGCAGACGTCATGGATATACAGTAGATTAGATCAGAGTCTCTCTCGGTGTCAGCGTCTGCGTTAGTCGATGTTAAAACTTCTTTCTGGAGGCTTTAAACTTTGCAGCTGAACTACAAACTGTCTGGTTTTAATGCAAAAATGACTAGAAGCAGTTTAAGTGATGAATATGAATCAATACAGACACGTGGGGTTGAGTTGCTGCAGCGAACACATGTTGAGTCTTCATGTCTCTGAGCTGCAGTGTCGTATTTCAGCCACTAGATGTCAGAGTTTTACACAAACAGGGGGAAACGTCAACGTCTTCCTATAATGAACCGAATGTGTTGAAGCTGCAGCGACAACATGGTGACGGTAAAGTCAATTTGATCAGCAAGAAACAAACAAACTGAGTGTAAATATCTTTATTATATAGAGTTAAATAGTGATGTGAAGGGACAACGGGTAACATCGTGTTAATCTGCTTCAAACACAGGTAAAAACATCAGTACGGTCATTTAGAGTGATTCTATAAGAAGTGAAAGTCATGTGCAGTTAAAACATCAGATGTTAAAGATTTCAGTGTTTTGTTTCATCGAGATAAAACAAATATGAACCAGTGAGTTTAAGCAGCGTCGTCCTGCGTCGGCAGGTTCAGGTTCATGTTCATGTTGTTGGTCTCTGGTCGGCAGCTTCTCAGCAGCTTCCGGATCTCTGTTTGCACCTGAACGACAAGAATGTATGATAATATGATAGAGAATACCTTTTTAATTCTGACTGAACAGTCTCTGAGGTCTGAAGTGTTTGTAACAACTCACCTCTCCGTTCAGGAAGCAGAACAACACGGCCACAAGGAAACCCTGATCAGACCAAACATCAAATATTTACTGAACGTTTACTGTTTTTCCTTCTGATTCACGAAGCGTTGCATAAACAGACGCACAAAACAAAGTCCAACATGAATAAACGATTAATGGAGAAGAAAATCTGCAGATCAATAATGGTCCAATGATCAATCAAGCAAACTAAATATTGGGTCTATTGTTAAAAAACAAACCCAACATGAGTACAGAGCAGTAACTCTCCTCCAATGTTTTTACTTTATCTGAACAGTTCATTGATCTATTTATATTGGGATTGATTGGGCCGTTGGCGTCACCTGGAAGGAGCCCAGAACCAGCTCCAGGTAGAGTCGAGGTCGGACGCCCACGTGATCCGGGAACAGAGCGAAGACGACGTAGTGGAGGCCGAACAGAGGTACGAGGAGGAGGGTGGAGCGCAGCAGCGTCCTGCAGAGGGACGGAGGGACGGACGGACAGACGTCAAACTGTCCAACAGGAACCAGTCTGACAGCAGCGACCAGGTGTGTGTGTGTGTGTGTGTGTGTGTGTGTGTGTGTGTGTGTGTTACCTGTACAGGTGTGTCTCCGTCTGGCTCACCGGCGTGGCCTTCGTCTTCTGGGCGATGATGCGGCTGATGTTGAGGAAGATCAGGAAGTTGATCTGAAGGAGAACAAGTTGTGATGTTTTCTCTGCAGGAGCTGAAGAATTACATTTTCACTTTTATTATAAATCTTATTTTTTGTGTTTGTGTCCTGAGGTTCTTCTCACGCAGATGCAGAGCAGGACGGGCGTCTTAATGATCCACCACAGACGGCCGTCCAGGTCGTCCCAGCACCTGACGACACAAACACAAACTCATGCAGAACGACTTCATTTTAACAGCTGTTGGTGTTTGTATGTGTTTTATATTTTTTGACTCACCCTTCGTCGTCCAGATGTTTCTTCAGCAGAACCCAGATCAGCACAGTGACGGCAGGAGTTCCTGTAAGGAAGGTGGATGTGAATCAGTGGAGCAGTGAGGAGCAGGTGGATGATGATGATGGAGGAGGAGGAGCAGGTGGATAAAGATGAAGATGGAGGAGGAGGAGGATGAAGATGGAGGATGAGGAGGAGCAGGTGGATGAAGATGATGATGGAGGAGGAGGATGAGCAGGTGGATGAAGATGAAGATGGAGGAGGAGGAGGATGAAGATGGAGGATGAGGAGGAGGATGAGCAGGTGGATAAAGATGAAGATGATGGAGGAGGAGGAGCAGGTGGATAAAGATGGAGGAGGTGGATGAAGATGGACAAGGAGGAGGAGCAGATGGATGAAGATAAAGATGGAGGAGGAGCAGATGGAGGAGGAGGAGGTGGATGAAGATGGAGGAGCAGATCAAGATGTAGGTGGAGGAGGAGCAGATGGAAGAAGATGAAGATGGAGGAGGAGGAGGAGGAGGAGGTGGTGGATGAAGATGGAGGAGGAGGAGGTGGATGAAGATGAAGATGGAGGAGGAGGAGCAGGTGGATGAAGATGAAGATGGAGGAGGAGGAGGTGGATGAAGATGGAGGAAGATGAAGATGGAGGAGGAGCAGATGGATGAAGATGAAGATGGAGGAGGAGGAGGTGGATGAAGATGAAGATGGAGGAGGAGGTGGTGGATGAAGATGAAGATGGAGGAGGATGAAGATGGGGGAGGAGCAGGTGGATGAAGATGAAGATGGAGGAAGATGAAGATGGAGGAGGAGCAGGAGGATGAAAATGAAGAAGAAGGAAGAGGAGGAGGTGGATGAAGATGAAGATGGAGGAGAAGCAGCAGGAGCAGGAGGAGGAGCAGGAGGATGAAAATGAAGAAGGAAGAGGAGGAGGAGGATGAAGATGGAGGAGGAGCAGGAGGATGAAAATGAAGAAGGAAGAGGAGGAGGAGGATGAAGATGGAGGAGGAGCAGGAGGATGAAAATGAAGAAGGAAGAGGAGGAGGAGGATGAAGATGGAGGAGGAGGATGAAGATGGAGGAGCAGGAGCAGCGAACCCCAGCCGGCGGCGCTGTAGATCCACAGCAGCTTCCTGGTCTGAGTGAAGCTGAAGAGCAGCAGAGTGTGAAGGTTCACAGCCTCCAGCAGCAGCCACAGGAAGTTGGACACCACGCTGAAGTGGGAGAAGGACACGGCCGCCTGGCACCTCCACTGGAGAGGAGGACGAGGAGGCGTTCAGGGACACGGGAGGAGGACAGGAACCCGAGGACGAGACGGAGACAAGAAGAGAAAATGATTATTTACAAATTAATTTTTCACTGAACTGAATCTTTGTGTTTTCAACCAAACGAGGCGTTTAAAGACTTTTTCCTGAACATTTAATCATGTAACATCAAATCAAGGAAACTGCAGCGTCCTGTGGTGTGTGGTCGTTACCGTGGAGACCGTGCAGTGGTCCGTGCTCTGGTCGGAGAACAACACGCCGTCTTTGACGAACACGGACAGACTCCTGAGCATGAAGGAGGCGAACAGGTGGAGGTGGACCAGGTTACGCGTGCAGAGCAGCTTCCTGGAGGGGGGGAGGGGACGGAGGGACGATTTACCTCACATGCACGCCGCGTGTTCACGTGCACGGATCAGCGTTCACGTGGAAACTGACCTGAAGCAGCAGAAGACGAGAGCGGCGACGAGCAGAGCGGCCAGAGAGAGTCCGTACCCGACGCTGTAGATCAGCTTCACCGCGTCCAGGTGGGTTTTCTACAGGAGGACATTGAACGTCACACTCAGACCTCACAGACAGAGGGACAGTGAACGCCTCACAGTGAACGCCTCACAGGACAGTGAACGCCTCATCCACGTCTACCTCCGTCCTCACGTCCTCGTCCTCCTCCGGCTCTGGAGCTGCAGAGTTACAGGCCTGCTGGTAGGAGCGGTCGGGGCGACTCCAGCCTCGCTCCGTGCACTTCCTGCTGACCGCACCTGGACAGGAAGTGGTCGTACAACACGTACAACAAAACCGTGACGTTTAGATTTCACATTTACGTGAAACCACTGAACGTGTCTCACGGCTCTGCTCCGCCGTTCTAAAAATAGCTTGCACCGACAATTAAAGGTAACGAACCTACTGCTATGACTACAGGGATTATGGCAATGGGCTAATTTGCCAAAATGTTGGACTATCCCTTTAAAGGAGTTATTCTCCTGTTTTCTGTGTCCTTTAAAAATCAACTTGCATTAATTAATGTAACATTGATTAATAAACACCATTGATCAGCATCGTCTCTACCTGGAGACGTCCCCGGTCTCAGCAGCAGAGCAGGACACTGGACGGAGACGACGTCTCCTTCAGAGGCGTCGGGCCAACAGCTCACGCCGTCCCACTGCGTCACGCAACCTGCCACACACACACACACACACACGCAGACTCTACTGTTGATCCTCTGTCTCTACTGTCCGTCCTGCAGGTGAACAGAACCCATACCTGAGGTTTTATTGTGACTCGTCTCCTTCAGGACGTTACACTCGTCTTCTTTCTGCAGCAGGTGACGGACGATGAGACAGTCGGGATGAGTCGAACTCACCTGAGACACAGAATCAACTCAGATTTAATGTGTTCATCTCACAGATTCATGTGCACATCACAGAGTCTCAGTTGTTTGTGTTAATCCACTGACATTAGAGCACAATTCAGATTCTACAATTAAACCTAAACCTTTTCCTGTGTTTTCTCTTAACCTTTAAGCTTAATTATTACTGGATTGTTGACTATAAAGATGATACAGTAGAAATTAGTTGAATCATAATAGTTGATGCAGTGAACATGTTAAAATCACAGGATATTTGCAGATATGAGTTTAAAAATGCTGCAAAAATCCGCAAACGGGAATAAATTCAGCTTCATTTTCTGCACATCTGACGATATAAAAACAGGTGCATTAATAAGAAATGTTTAATCACATTTCTGTGAAACCTTTAGAGCGCAGCCTACCAGGTGTGCCGAGACGATGGCGGTGCAGACGGCAGCGATCAGACTGAACTCCATCCTTTTACTCTTAAAGTCCATCAAATAAAACTTCGTCCACGTTAAATTCAAAAACAAAATCCTCTGGTTTTAAAGTCTCATGTTTCCTCCTCAGCTTCTCCGAGCCGATGTGCAGCGTCCGTGTGTCCGACTGGACTCAAACGCCTCGTTCTGAAAACCACCTGAGCATCTTTTTTGTCTCCGCTCTGCTGCATCATTGATGATGTTGACGGGCTGAACTCTGAACACGTGCATTAACAGATATTTATTTTAGTTAAAGTCACAGCAGTTTATTTATAATAAATACGCCGTCGGCCGTTCACAGCAGACGCTCCTGAAATATTCATGAGGAACAACAGGAGGCGGAGGAACTTCCTTTTTTACCTTTTTATTGTGTGTCTCTGACAGTTTGTGCAGCTCTGACGTTGGTTTTCCTGCAGCTAAGTCTGAGTTTGTTTTTGTGTTAATATCATTGTGTGTTGTGTGTTTTTTATTGTGTCAGTTTGAAGCTTTTTGTGTGTGAAGCTCTTCAGTTTTTAGTGTTGGTTGTTTCCTGTTTGTGGGAGAGTGTCGCCCTCTGGTGGTCAGTGTGTCGTTGTGTAGCTGTGATGATATAAGTGGTTGTTGTGGAGTATAGTTGTTTGATTTTTGCAACATGTTTTGTGTTTTTTGTAGTTTAGCGTTACTTTGAGGTTTATTTGTGTCACTTTGTTGTTGTGTTGTGTTGTTTTTCTGTCAATCTCAGGTTGTTTTAAGGTTTTTTTTGTCTCTTTGTTGCATTTTTTTGCAACATTTGTGGTGTTGTTTTGTTTCTTAAAGGGATAGTTCAACATTTTTCCAAATTGTCCCATCACCATAACCCCTATAGTCATAGCAGTAGGTTCGTTACCTTTAATTGTCGGTGCAAGCTATTTTTAGAACGGCGGAGCAGAGCCGTGAGCTGCTCAGAGCTACGCTACGGAGGCTCATGGGATTTCTTGGTTTCCCTCATCAAACTCATCAAATACACAATCCAACAACTCCACAACGCTCTGGTGGACAAGTTGTGACCTGCACATTCACCACACTATGAGATAATAACACAACGTCACCACACAGAGTTGTTTTAGAGGGAAATTCATGCAAAACCTCTGATGCACGTTGCCTTCAGGGACAGATTATCTCGTATGTCGAACTATCCCTTTAAAGGTTGATTTGTGTCTCTTTTAAATGGTTTGTATTTGCAACATGATGTTGATTTTGTTGACACTTTTTGTGTTTTTTTGTGTTTGTCTTTGCGATAATTTGATGTGGTTATGTGTTGCTCTTTTTCCATAAGGAGGTTTTTTTTTGCGTCACTATGAGATTGTTTTGTCTTCAGATGTGTTTGTGTCTTTGTGGTTTGTTGTTTTGTCTCTTTGTGGTCGTTGTTCACTCTTGTTTCATTTCTCTGTGGTTGTTTGAACCTCTCACCGACCGTCCTCCTCCTGTCTCCTCAGACCTTCTTGTCTCTGTCTCCTTATTGCAGATGGTCGGTGGTGGTGGTGCGTTTAAGAGCCTGGAGTCTGATCTGGCATCTGAAGAACTCATAACTGCCCTGTGAAGTTCTTTGTGCCGTCGACACTGATCTGAATCTGTCGTCACAGTCGCCTCCCAAATACTTCAGAGCTGAGTGCTGCTGCTGCTGCTGCCTTCAGGGGCCGGAGCGGTTCGTCCTGGTCCAACACGCGTCACGTCAGCGTCGGCCATGTTTTCACCGTGCAGCATCGTTTCACCACAGGACTCAGAGCAGGAAACACGGAGGAGAGAAAATCCTGCAGCAGAAATTCCCTCCGAGTTCATAAATCACCGAGCTTCAAACGGCCGAGTCGGCCTCGTGTAGACGGCTGAGTTTGCTTCATGAAACAAGATTAAATCCAGTGAAATCCCCTTTTCTCTCTCTCTGGCTCCAGTTCTACAAGGAGCTTCAGTTTATTTACAGCTGCAACTAACGACTCATCTCATAATCGATTAATCTGCAAATAATTAGACATGTCTGGATCAGATAACATCAGAAATAGACACGAACACAGTTTTTACTTAGTTTGGTTTAATGTCAGGACTCTGAGGCTGTTACATCTGATACGTGATGATAATATTTTCACTTATTTGTGACATCATTTCCTTGATAAAGGGCCATTTATTAATTACATTTTCATGACTGCTTGCTGAAAGACTGTCCCTGAAGGCAACGTGCATCAGCGGTTTTGCATGTATTTCCCTCTAAAACAACTCTGTGTGGTAACGTTGTGTTATTATCTCATAGCGTGGTGAATGTGCAGGTCACAACTTGTCCACCAGAGAGTTGTGGAGTTGTTGGATTGTGTATTTGATGAGTTTGATGAGGGAAACCAAGAAATCCCATTTAGCCTCCGTAGCGTAGCTCTGAACAGCTCACGGCTCTGCTCCGCCGTTCTAAAAACAGCTTGCACCGACAATTAAAGGTAACGAACCTACTGCTATGACTATAGGGATTATGGTGATGGGACAATTTGCCAAAATGTTGAACTATCCCTTTTAATGAGAAGCTCTGAAGACTCTCTGCTGTTTGTTCTGTGTTGCTGCAGATCCAGATGTTGATGAGCACGATGCGTTCAGGTGACAGAGCTGGAGTCGGACCTGGTGAAACGTTCCACCACCTTCATCTGCACAACTTTGTGGAAACGTCCAGCAGCAGCAGCAGCAGCAGCAGCAGCAGCAGCAGCAGCAGCAGGTTTCCACCAGACAGAGACACAGAGGGGCACAAAGCGTGAGGTCCTGCCAACACATCAGCGCTTCAACGTTCCCAAACAAAAATCTGGGCGTCAATAATTCCACTGCTGTTTTCTGGAGCTGAATGGTTTCTCAACTTAGTGTAAAAGTTGGCACCCAGTGTGTGTGTGTGTGTGTGATGGTGGGAGGCCTGTGACACAGTGGTGCACTGTTCACCCCCAGGCCTCCTCCTCCTCCTCCTCCTCCTCCTCCTCCTCCTCCTCCTCCTCCTCCTCCGCTGTCGCTGCCAGGACTCGACCTTTGTGTGTCGACTGAAGCTCAGACTCAGAGTCACTGTTCAATACATAATTACTCATTAACAGATTTTTTTCTAATTCCTCCTTAAATTTCCTCTTAAGGAGCTTTAAGGTTCATTAAAATCCCTTAACTTTTTACAGCTGCACCTGTGAATATGTCAGATTTCTTCTTCTTCTGCTTTGTTTTATTTTGACACATCTGGCATCTCTGGAATCTGAGCAGGGATTTAGAATAAAGTTTTATGGTTTTGAATCAGGTTTGTCTGTCTGGTGTAAATACGGATCCACAGAGGCAGATTTAGATTTTACATTCAGTCAAACTTGAAATAATTTTAATTAGGCTATAAGTTAATTATATGATCTGTGTTTCTAATAATGAAGATTTAAAGTTTTGTTAAAGGATAACTTTCGTTTTTTACAACCTGGACCTTATTTCTAGCATCAAATACGATCATTTAATCACCCTGACAAGTTTGGTGTCATTTGGAGTCGTTTTGACGAAATTAGCCCCAATCGAGCGGCGCGTATATCCGTATAATGCGAGAACACGGGGCACGCAATGCAGCTTCTAAATAACACATTATCCGCCGCAAAATTTATTCATTTCGCCAATATTTTGTGATGATACACTAGTGTTATTCCCCTCCGAGCCCGTGGTGGCATGTTATCAACATCCGGCTCCTCCAGGCTGACCTACTAACCTCTGATCTGGATGATGTCATCTCCGACCGGTGCCCGGCTCGTTCTGATAATAAACATTCCGCTTCGGCATTTGGGTCCTTTTTAGCTCAACTAGCCAGAGCTGTAGTGAGGATCCAGGCTGAGGAGAGGAAGCCTGTGGAAGCTGACCGAAGCTGAACATCATCCAGCTGCTCATTTTGTTCTGACGAGTCAGAAACATGCAGAAACAGACCATAGCATTAGCGATAGCAAGTTAGGCAGATTTCGGAGATGACATCATCGAGACCAGCGGTTAGTAGGTCAGCCTGGAGGAGCCGGATGTTGATAACATGCCACCACGGGCTCGGAGGGGAATAACACTAGTGTATCATCACAAAATATTGGCGAAATGAACAAATTTTGCGGCGGATAATGTGTTATTTAGAGGCTGCATTGCGTGCCCCGTGTTCTCGCATTATACAGATATACGCGCCGCTCGATTGGGGCTAATTTCGTCAAAACGACTCCAAATGACACCAAACTTGTCAGGGTGATTAAATGATCGTATTTGATGCTAGAAATAAGGTCCAGGTTGTAAAAAACGAAAGTTATCCTTTAAAGCTAAAACTTGAATGAGTTTTTTTTTTTATCAAGTTAAAGTTTCATTAATCAGAGAACTTATATTGATTATTTGTTATATAATCAGGTGTATTTGGTCAAACTGACACTAGCTTGCGTTGCTTTCTGCTTCTTTGATGAGTCTCTACATCCACCTGCTGTATAACCTGCGATTTTATGTTGTTTTCTTATGAATTTATCTTATTTTTATGTTTTTGAACACATTGCATGACCTTTTATTTATGATAATTTACCATTTTAATGGTTATACCTTTGCTGGTGGCCCTCAGGAACCCCTGGTGGCTGCGCTGCGTCATGTTGTAGTAACAACTGAAATACTCGCATCTAAAATGCAGCTTTTATATAAATATATTATTATTATACAGGCTCCACACCCAGTGGGACAGATCAAAGAGTTTTACAGAGGAATAAAACATAAAAATGGAAACGGATTTACAATAAATAAAAATTCAAAATCACTAAAACTAAAACACATTTTATTCTAAGTGCATTTAATTTAACTAATGAGAACTAATAAAATATGACATATGATTAATTATCATCCATTAAAGGGCTCGTGCTGATGGTTTTATGACGTGTAATAAATCAAAACATAAACGTGTCTGTGTCTCTTTGTCTCCAGGAGCCGGAGCAGCGCACAGGTTGCATTTCAGGACAGTCGGACATCACAGACTCCACAGCGCCCTCCTCCGGCCGCAGCGGCGCGTGGAGCCCATGAGTGTGTGTGTGTATGTGTATATGAGAGAGGCAGAGCAAAGAGAGGGAGGGAGAGGGAGTGTGTATGTGTGTGTGTGCGCCGGTGACCGACTGCCGCTGAAGAGACAACACCGCTGTCTGCGCTCAGGTAAGAAAACCCCGGGACCTGGTTTTGGTTTTGGTTCTGGTTCTTGTTCTCTGACCGATCCAACCTGCACCGAGCCGCGAGAATGAGCCGCTGCAGCACCGGACCGGACCGGAGCTCGAACCCACGGGCGTCGTTATAAAAATCCTCCATCGGCGTCCGTCGTCTTGTCACTTCATGTATTTTTTTTTTTTTTTTTGCATGAGGTGGGAGAGGTTGGGCCTGAAACAGGATCATCATGCACACGGAATCAGACATGACTCCTGCAGAACCAAACACACACTCGTTTTTTTAATTTTTATGTTATCTTTTATTTATTTATTTTGATTCTGTTTGATCTGCATCGATCCGTCTACAGCAAACACAGAAACATGTTTTTGTTGCAGCGCCTCCTCCTCCTCCTCTGGGCTGCTCCTCTTGTTTTCTCCTCGGATGAAAAATATTTTTTTAAAAATGTCTCCATCATCTTCATCCTCCTCATCCTGGTGGAGGAGGAGAAGCAGGTCCTGCTCTCGCGCCTGCCGCTCCGATATTGTCCTTGTGCGCGCGCCTAGCTGCTACCAGACTAATCCGACCAGAATATTTATAATCTCATTATTGCGGCTCCGTGTTGTTCCTCCTCGGCTCTGATTGACTCCACTTTAGTGTCCGTGGACTCTTCTTTCCTTTGTGTCGTCTTTATCTGAGCGCAGTGTGTGTAGGCCATGTGTGCATGTGTAGATATGTGTGTGTTGCTTTTTTTTTTCCTTCTCCCCCTCCCGTTTATTCTGGATCTTTCGCCCGTGTTGTATCTGCGGCCTGGAGGCTTCCTGGCACACACACACTCCTTTATTCTGCAGCTAAATCAGACTGTGCGTGTGTAGACTGTGTTGCGTTCATGTGCCACCTCCTGTATGTGCATATTCCTCCATTATGTAGGGAGCAGATGATGATGATGATGGTGGTGGTGGTGGTGATGTAGGGGATCGGGATGATGCGGCGCCTCTGTGCGCAAATGCCAAGCCCATTTTTTCCCTGCGAGTGTCCGCGCAGCAGCGCAACTCAACCGGGCTGCTTATGTGACACATATGCGCTCCTCGGTAGGTTAATCCCCCCGCCCCACACACCTCCTCCTCTTCCTCTTCCTCCCCCCGGGGGTCAGCGCGCGGGCTCTGACCCGCAGTAGATGCGTGAACGCCTCGCGCCATGAACCCAGTTTGCGAGTCAAAATGAAAACAAAAGGGGTTTTAATGCGCAGCTGAGCTCGCGTGCCAGAGCTGAGGATGATGATGATGATGATGACGATGGTGGTGGTGGTGATGAGTGCTATACCTGCGGTGTTTGTGTTGGAACCAGGGGGAGGACACACCGGAATGAGGAGGCTCGGACACACCTCTTTCTTTCCCATCATCCTCATCATCATCAGCATCTTCCTCCTTGTGGTTTTCTCTTTTCTTCTTCTCTGCTGCGCCTCGTTCCATCGATCTGAGCCACAGCACAAGGCGGGGACACGGGCGTGTTGTTGTTGTTGGTTTGTTTGTGTGGGTGTGTGTAATTGTGTGTGGCCACTCCTGCGGCCAGGAGACGCGGACACCTCGGTGTCATCGGCCTCCGACGAGTTCCTGCAGCGGCTCTGGCCCTCAGGTTGCACTGGCATGCACGCACACAACGTACACAGACACGTGTGCACACAGAGACACACACTTGTACACACACTGGCCCCTCCCTCCCCTGAAAACTGCTCAACTTGTTCAACATCAGGGGCCAACTCTCCCACTGCCCGTGAAGGGCTCTCAAGGTGATGGTGGCTTATTAAAGGGCACAGCGCTCATCTCTACGGCGACACATCCTGACTTCCCCCTTTTTTTCCCCAATTGGGATGTTGGAAAAATCCCCAAATTTTTCCCATCTGGAGTTTGTTTTTAGTGTTTTCACACTGAACGCCTCCTTCCTGAAGTGAAGAGGTCAGAACGATGCAGAATCCAAGATGGCCGCCCTGCAGGGTTGGGCACATTACTTTAAAGTGACATTCCCACCAAAAGTAACTGCGTTAGTAACTGAATTAGCCTACTGCATTATAAAAGTAACTAATTACCAGGAAAACTTGCTGTTTTATAAAATGTTTAAATATGTAAAATTACTTGGACTGTAAACTTGATGGGACTTCTTGTGTCAAGTAATGGCGCAATTTATAGTCAGTAACGGTAGCGGCGTTGTCACGGGGGAAGCAGTAGCCTGTATTGATTAGCATACTCATTAGGCTACTGAAAAAAAAAGTAGCCTGTAGCGCTGTTATTTTATAGGCTAACGCTGTTATTCCTGAAACCGGTTACCTGGCTTGTTGCCATGTTGTTACCTGAGCGCTAATGCTAATGCTAATGCTAACAATAACAAGTCTTTATTGTCAGTCTTTTGGAGCCGCCATAGACCGAACTAAAATAAGACGACCATGAAAGGTTTTTCGCTCTGTCATCATCAGATGTTCCTGCCGTTACCATGGCTCCTGTCGCCTAGCAACCCCGACAACACATAACTTTGTTTTCACAGAGACTTTAGATTTTTATTGGACCTCTAGTCTACTGTTGGTGTTGTGTTGTGTTCTTGGGGGATCCACCCTAGTTTTAACTGCTGGGATGTAATTTTCCTTTAAATACGGTCTTTAAAGGTGGCAGCCCCTGAACTCTAAAGGCAACTGTGTAGCCTACATTTCCCACAATGCACCTTGACGATGTTTTATCTCAATCCACGACTTTCAAGGTTTTTATTTTAAACCCAAACCGTTATTTTTTTTTCCAACCATAAACTGACCACAGTGTTGTCGCACCAGAAAACCAATTTATTCTTATCTGATGAGTGTAGACGAGGCTGCAGAGAGATGATGTCACCCTGTTGACATGACAACGCTTCCATGTGTTGGACGATGGTGTTTTCAGATTATGTTTAGATATTTCAATCTGTGAATTTTCAGCCCTGAAGCACAAGTAAACCTGAGTTAAATAAACATTTGAGCCTTTCAAAATAAGAGTAGAAATAAATCCAGGGTCAGTTTAAAACAATGATGAAATGTTTTATGATGTTGTCAACAAACCAAAGTAAATCATTCTCAGTTGTTGACGGTAACTCAGCTGCAGTTCGTTGATTAATCGTCACATTAAAACCTTTAATTGAAACAGTCCCTGCTCTTAATTTGGCGGTGACGTCTTCACATCGTCACCTTCACTGACTCGTCCTCATGAACCGAATCCACTCTCAGTCGCTCCATTTAGGAACTCAGCCACTTGTTTTCCTGACTCAGGCTCCGGTCCAGAGCAGGGTTTGGACAGGACCGCGGCCCGGGAGCTTTAGACTGGCAGCAGATCACCACTCTGCACTCGAGTGTTAATAAATCATTCACATTTAATAGGTTTGACTCAGCGCTGAAACATTTAGACAATTAATGCCAAATATTCTCTCCTTCCAGCTTCTGAACTGTGACGATTGGGTCATTTTCTACGTTTAATATCATAATAAATCAAACATACTTGTTTATATTCACCATTTTCTGACACTTTAATGACCGAAAATAGAGAAAATGACTTTATTGACATTGAGGAATGATCAATAATAGTCGATGAATGGACTCCCAGGGCCTCATGTGTCAGAGCTGATTGATGTGGTCAAAAGAAGCTTCTTGAACGCCTCGTTGATTACGTCGTCTCGTGAAATACGAAGAAGGAGACGGAGAAATGCCACGACGAGCTTTAAACTGCATTCCTGTGCTCAGTTAATTGGCTACATGCTGATGGAGGAGTTGGGCTCATTGCACCAGTAGCACCAGTGTGTTCCTCAGTGTGTGTGCGTGCAGCAGCTTGTGTACATATGGAAACGTGCAGCAGCTGCAGCATCTGATTACTTAACGCCCTGCACCGTGAAAACAGGGGATGAGAGAGTTCCTCATAGTCTGAATTCCTCAAGTGACGTGTCTCTGCCGGACGTCTGGCTCTCATTATGTAAGAAATGTCTTGTTTGAGGCGGCGGCAGCGTCTTCACGGTGCAGGGTGTGGTGGTGGTGGACACATCCTGGAGGTGTGAAGACAAAGATGGAAAATGTGACTTTCCTCGGCAGCAGCAGCACGGCTCCTGAACATGTGCGTGTGCAGGATGTTTCCCCTTCAGCCGTTTAGACGGAGGGCAAAATGGAAAACGGTGGGCTCCACCTTCCCCTGCACATGTAGAGGAGGTAGAGCCGGGCTGCGGCCGCCGGGAGGCTGGGGGAGGAGGAGGAGGAGGAGAGTGATGGAGGCTGGGCGAGGAGAGGGAGAGGGAAAGGAAAGTAGGTCAGAGATACAGAGGCAGCCGAGCATGAGAGCAGCAGCAGCAGCAGCAGCATCATCCTCGTCTCTGAGCCGAGCCACGAGCTGCAGCTTCAGACAAGAACCTTTGTCTGAGGGTTTGATCCACTCAGCACCGGAACCGGGATCAATTAGTGAAATGACATCAAATTAATGGACGGTCTCTCTCCTCTCATCTCCTCTCATCTCTGGCTTTTAGCGCCGACGATATGAGCAGATTGAACGTTTCACAGATGAACCCGTTAGCTTCCTGGTCCCTGAAGGCACCACGTTGTTCAGGCAGAAACAAGAAGCCGATTGATCTGAGGCTGCGAACAAAGATTATCTCCATTATTGTGTTTGATGTTTTTCAGTCAATGGAGACATTTTGTCTGTAAAATGTCTCAAAACAGCCAAACATTCGTCAGTATTTATGATTTTAATACATTTCACAATGTTTGAAGCATAAAACTGGATCTGGATTCTGACACATGAGGATTTTCAGTTTTTCTTTGTCCTAATAGAATGAAAATCTTTAGGTTTACAGCCATCGATTGGATCAATTGGATTGATTGATAGGTTAATATGTGGCAGCAGCTCTAGATTTTTTCTTAAATCTAAGATAGTTTGTTTTCCGTTTAAACTCATGTAGAAATTTCTTGCAAATTAGTTTGGATTAATGACTATAATAATTATTTTACTTTAAATGACTGATTATTGATTCATTTTCTATTGATTAACAACAAGAAACCAACCGTTCTTATACCAAATCAATGATTTAAATGAGTTCTCACACATTAATGTATCAGTTTCTCTGAGTTCAGTATCTGAAAAATAAATTTCCTGCTTTTATTTTGGCTTAGATGAAAATAAACTGAGCATTTTTTATGTTTTTCCAATGCTGATCTGATTGCATTAGCAGCTTTAGAGACTGAGATCCTACATTACCCACAATGCACCCTTCCGTCCCTTCAGGGCAAATCCACCAACACCAAACTTCTGTTTCCAAAACAAACTGGAATAGATTCATTTGCAAAGTTGAGATAAAGCTGACGAGACATTTTTTAACGACTTGATGAAAAACTAGAAAATCAGTTTCCATATTTTGCTCCAGCTTGGGGCATCGCACACCCTGCACACACACACACACACACAGACTCTGCACAGACACACACACACACAGCCAGCTCCAGCCTGCATGTCTTGCTGCATGCTCCTGGAGCTGTGTCAACATCCTCTGTTGACCGAGCTCCTTGCAGAGCCGGGGGCCGCTGCCAAGATCACATTTTCACACGGCCCTGAGAGGGACGAGCTGCATCAGCAGACCTCTCAACGCTGCCCCCCCCTCCACCCCTCCAACCCCTCCTCCCCTCAACCCCACCCTCATGAAGCTGCGACAAAGGCCGCTGTCACGCCCCCTTTCTGCAGCAGGTGAAATGTGTGCACTTGAGTTTTGACCCAAACTAAATCATCAGGAGGCGGCGGTGGCGGTGGCGTCCTCCTGAGGCTGTGAAGCAGATCGTTGAGTCTGAGTCATTAAACCATCTCTGTTTCCTCCTCACACACACACACACACACACACATACAGACACACACTTATCAGCTGAAGGACTCGGCTCTTCTTATCAGGCTGCAGTTTGTTTGCTCTCCAAGCGGCCGAGCTCCCGGATGCAGAGCGAACGGCCTCTCAGAGGGATTGTCTCCGTTGGCAAGGGCGCAGCTCTCTTCTTGTTTGGATTCTGTCATGTGTAATGCTACAATGGGAGTTTTGTCCCAGAGCTGTATGTATGTGTGTGTGTGTGTGTGTGTGTGTGTTTGAGTGCTGAGAGTACGCTATTCATGAGCATTTCTATGGGACGCACAAATGTCACTCTACCATTGATGAGCTATCAGGACCTCCCACTTGTTTCAAACGCTGAATAGAACTGGTTTTATCCTTTATTTTTTTTGTTTCTGTTTACAAAATCCAACAGAAAAAACACAACATTAAAGCCACCAGTCAGTGCATCAGTCTGCAGCTCCGGGCCTTCGTCTGCAGGCTCGAGTCCCACGTCTCACTGTTGTTGTTGTTGTTGTTGTTGCATGGTGCAGACAGGTCTGGTGGTGGTGTGTTCACTGACGCTGCCTGTTTTGGGAGTTTCTCTATGCAGGATTAAGATTAAAAGTGGGAATGGGGACGTCATGTTCCTGCGGCCGAGGCAGAAAAGTGAGGAAAGATAAGGCCGCGGACATGTCGAGGAGCGTGGGAGAAATCAGTGCCGCTGTGCAGGTTGTTGTAAGTCGTAATTAAGTCACAGAAGTTAACAACAACTAACAAAACGCCTTTAAAATCCACCTGCTATTAACACGCGCCAGCTAAAAACAGTGAAGGCAGGATGGATGGATGAGCGACCAGTTCAATTAACAACGCCTACCAAACAGAAACACATTATTAGAGTCAGTAGTTTCCACCTTTTTAGTTGTTGTTTGGTTTCTGTTTTTTTAGGTATAAAAGGAAGCAACAGGACTATTTTCAGTGGTGGATTAACCCTGTTGGTGCAGTAGTAGTGCATGAATGACTGTGTGTGTGTGCATTAGTGTGTGCATTAGTGTGTGGGTGTGACTGAGTGAAAGTAAACTACAGTGTGTGTTTATGTTAATGAGGGAACAGTGCAGCTCATTGACGGTTTTTTGTGCAAACAGTGCAGCTCTATAGCTCAGGAGATTAAGATGTAACAGGCTCTGTCTGATGCACTTGTTATTTGGACTTTATATCATTTAGGCTAATTTTTATTTATTTATCTCCTTTTTTTCTAGTTTGGTTGGTTTTAGTTTTAGTTTTCCAGTTTCCACTTTGTCCCACAGTTTGTAGCCTACCGACTGTTGAACAAACGCTGTGTACAGATCCAAGGTCAGGAGATATTGAAGGTACACAGAGCGGAGGTCACATAGCTGAGCCCAGCGAGTGGAGGGTTTTTTTTTATGGGGTGGAGTAACCACGGTAACACACACAGGCATTACCATCTGTAAAGACACAGTTGCGTCAGGTGCAGTAACAGCGCGCTAAAAGAAAAGCTTAACGAGGATCAGAGATGGAGGAAGTGCTAACACGCTTTATAACAACAATAGGCTGCTGCTGCTTTAGTACTAGACAGTACACAGAAACTACTTGAGATATCAAAAGTAAAACAATTAGCTTCCTGTAATTGACAAATTATTGTTACACTGGCTTGGGTTAGCTAGTTTAGTCTACTGGTCTTTTATTTTATTTTTATTTTTATTAATCACATCATTAGCTTCTGGCTAAAGTTAACTGGTCTACTGGTCATTTTTATTATTATTAATAATTAATTAATTAATTAATTAGCTACACCTTATATTATTATTAATCACATTATTAGCTTGTGGCTAAAATCTAGTTTAGTCCACTATCAACATTTTTGCTGTTGCCATGTAGCCAGTGTTGCCATTAGCAACCGATTCGAATGAAGCAGCATTCTGTCGGTTAGGGGCTAGTCAGTTAGCATGCTAATGTCAGTTGAAGAAAATAAACAATAGAAATAGAAACAAACTAACATTAATTTAGCTGGAAACAGTTTTTTAGCAAGTAAAAGTGTCAAGTTTCACTCCAAACTAGTAAGATTTCATCTAGACGGGTGAGTAAACAGCTTCTAATGTAAGTGATGTAACTTAGTGATGGCAAATGCTAATCAACAGCTAATAATGCTAACACTAGCTTTGTAGCATAAAGCAAAATGTACAAATAACTCCTTTTTTTGCAGACCTAAGTTTAAAAAGAAGTAGGAAAAAAAAGAAGAAGAAGCTTTCAAATTATTATTATTTCAACGCAAAAAAGTCTCTTTGAACTTATTATAACAAAACAAGGCAGGAGGTTTCAACTAGATGCTATGAGGTTGCAAGCTAAGTTAAAATATTGGAGAACCACCGCTTTAATCTTACAAATGTGTTGTATTTTATTATCATATGATGCTTTGAATCAAAAATCTATTTCTGTCAAATAAAATCTAGTGCTGCCATCAATCTGGTTTAGCACAGTGGCTAGATAGATAGCTAAATTAATCATTTTTGGCCCATTATATTTCCATATTGACCTATTGGTTGCCAAAGGGCTTTTAGGCAGCACCTCAGAGAGATTAATCAGAGTCGTGTTTATGTGCCAACGTGGGAATGAGGGTGAAACTAAAGATCAGGAGCTGGTAAATCTGCATTTCCATACAAACACGGAAAGAGCAGTTTGGATGCCGGGACTGATTATGCCATAAGCTCTGAGCTCTGGCTGGAGTTATAAGTTTATATGTGTGTGTGTGTGTGTGTGTGTGTGTGTGTGTGTGTGTGTGTGTGTGTGTGTGTGTGTGTGTGTGTGTGTGTGTGTGTGATATTGAAAGTGATTGTCTGAGAGGGCAGTGAAAAAAAAATGATTCAAGCTGAAAACTGCTGATGTAACCAGAGGCTTGGGTTTAATCTGATATGTAATCCTCTTTTTATGAGATTTGACGCCACTTGCATCTCGTCCCGTCAAGGGAGCATGTCAGGACTGTGGCGTTCACTTCCTGGGGAACAGTACGAAGTATTAGCGCCGTCTTCATGAGTCACTGTGTGCTGAAATATGGCGGCGAATGAAACATGAGCGCTGCACCAGTTTTGTCACAGGACTGAGCAGGTCCCAGAGGTGGTCGTTGGGTGTTTAGAAAGTGAGGACGGCGTGCACATGAGCAGGACGGACTATTTTTATTTGTGGGGCTGTAACATGAAGCGCCGACCCCACGTCAGGGTGTATAAATAACTGCTTTTCACAGACACAGTGTCTGTTTACATTTGGAGGTGACGGGACTGGTTTTTGTGCACCGGAAGAGTGAGGAGTGTCCATGAAGTGCGCCATCATTATATTTAATCTTTAAAAACCAGACGTTTGTCCTTGTCCGCTGCTTTGCATGTTCCATGTCTAACTTGTCATTATAACACAGTAATGAGACACTTCCTGTCCTGCTCATCATCGGTCACTGATGTTGCTCTGGCGGTTTGTGTTCCTCTGCAGCCTGACCTGCGACTGGCAATGGATTACGCCAACAACGCCTCGAACAGCTACGGTTCTGGAGACAACATGAGCTCCTCCTTAGCCAACATGACCATCAACCACCAGGAGAACGGGGTCCAGATGGGACACAGAGGCACTGGAGACGCCAAAATGAAAGGTCAGACACAGGAAACACAGACAAACTGCTGCCAAGTTCATGTTTCCCAATGTTGTAGAGGTTGAACGTGACAATGACGACTCATCTTCGGTGATGATGTCGTCATGTCATTAAGTGGTAGGGATGAGAGTCTTTAACTGGTCCAATCCAGAAATCCACCTACACATAGAGATGGTTCCTGCATTTGCATAAGAAGTTTAAACGAAAGAAGTTGAGCCTGATGAGCAAAGGATCTTTTTATTTTAGGGTTTTTATATCAGAGGAGTTGAATGAGAAGAATGAAGAGAAAGTGAAGGTCGTTATAAAGTTTAATACGACGCAGCTGCAGGAAGGAGCCACTTTAAACTTTATAGACCAGATGACGACCTTTTCCTGATGTCGATCAATGATGATAATGATTATAATGACACAGCACAGACATGATTTAGATCAGAGCTAAAAATCTGTATTTATACATTTAATAGAAACCTGCTGTTCGGCATTTACACGCTGCATGTAAACATTACGTAAATCACCTTAAACATCACTTTAAGCCGATATAAAGCCGTTTATTTATCTCATTTTCTGCCACTGTAACTGCTTCCATAAATAGATGCTGTTACGTAAAGAGATAACGAACGACTGTAGAATATAACAGTTGTTTTTATATAAATACGTATTGTACACGATGAATAATCGCTTTGCAATCCTCTTTCCTCTCGTTGAATGGGACCCAGCTGACTTGTGGGTAAACTTTGGGGTCCGCGGGTTAAAGGTCAAGTCCGCGCCCTGTCAGCTTCATGTTGCAGCTTTAATCCCAGGAAATGATCTGAAACAGAAAACGTCCTCAATCAGTTTCCTAAAAGTCTCTGTTGTGTGTGTGTGAGTGTGTGTGTGTGAGTAGAGTCGGGCCAGAGGCCGGGACCCGCAGTTTCTACTGTGCTTTGTTTTAATCCCTCTTTACATAATGGATACAAGACATGCTTGACTGGGCCTGAGAGCCTGACTGCAGCTGCACTGTGCTCTGTAATCCAGGCATCTGGGTCAGAGCCTCAGAACGAGGCCCGTCTCCGTCCTGAGCCACTGTTCGCTCCCAATTCAGCTCACAAACAATCAGGCTTTGAACGCAGCACAGAAATCATCCAGTTATTTTGTGTGTGTGTGTGTGTGTGTGTGTGTGTGTGTAAGGAGGAGATCCCACGGCCGGGAGGATTATTCCTGGGAAGATAAATGTCCAGGGAGGTGTCCTGTTTGTTTGTTGAGTGGGTAAAATAGATAAATAGAGTCCTGACAGATTGTGTTCAGTGTTTCCCCTCTTTCTTACCCCCCCCACCCTCGCCCAACCTCGATCAACCATATGGCCAATTAGTGCGTAGCCTAGCGTTCCCCAGTTTACAGCCCTCACTAGTGCAGTCATTCTACCCGTTCCCGTTCTCCATCGCCTTATACGCAAACAGGAAGCGGAGCGCAGGGTCAGCTCCGTCCGCAGACGTAAACGGCTCAGTTATCAGCAAAGAAACACACAGTGAGTATCTCATTGGTCCGTCTGGCGTAGCTTTAGTGTTGTAGTAATGCAGCGTAGTTAGACTGGGCTGAGCATTGTTATTCTGCTGGAACATACAGAGTAATGGGACTGTGGATCCTACGGCAGCCCTGAGGGGTCAACGCTCTGCAGCTGCAGAAAACACTGCCCGACATATGAGCTGTGTTTTGTAGGGAACACGAAACAGTGACAAACGAGGCTGAGACACATTATGTTTACATCTGTACTATGTATTTTTATCAATAAACAAACAAAACAGGACCAAACAAAAACAAAATCAAGCTGGGAATAACAACATACATATCAACATAAAAATCTAAAGCATAAACATAAAAATCAGTTCCAGGTAAATGTGACGGGTACGTTATAGAGTGAAATACAATAACAGCTAAATAAAGAAAAGTAATACAGTTTTTTATACAAATGCTCTTGAAAAAATTACATCAATATAATCAATAAATGGTTTCTATATTATTTACAAGGCATTCAGTCCAGAGGTTTATATTCCTTTATTGTCCCATGCCATCCCAGATCTGACAAAGACCCAGAAGGAGGGAAACCGGCTCGAGTTCAAACTCCTTCTAAAGAACCTTTCGTATTTAAAATAAGTCATCACTCAGATACTTTTATATTTTAAAACAGGACCAGAAACAGTGAATTAGATCCTGTCTTACGTTTAAGACAAAAAGGAGAGACATCCTTTCTGTGTTTGGAGAGACGTTTGTGGCAACATGTGTCTTAAGTTACAAACTGTTATTTTCCGTGCATCATCCCACATCGTCACCGTTCAAACAGCACCAGCTTCATCCTTACAATATTTAAAGATCCACTTATTTGCTTTATCAGGTGGTCATGTGTGTAAAAAAAAGAAAGAAAAAAAAAGCAGACTATTGTTGAGGTTTTATCGGTCAAAGTTTTATTTCCCAGCTCCCGTGAACATCACCTGCTGTCGTGCTGAAGCCTGGAGCTTCACCTCAGTTTACCTTTAATCCACAGACAGCGACGCGGCGCCCGGTGAGAACGGGCTGAAATCTGAGTGTGAACTCTCTCAGGCAGAGAGCGGTGAGGACGAGGTGACACCCGGTACGCCCGCCTGCTAGACAAACCAAAGACTGTTGTGTTGATGTGCTCATTAACCCTGGTGTTTAGCATGTCTGCAGATCCTCAGTTCATTTTCTCCTCTTTTGCAATTAACGTCTTTTATTCCAGAGATGTTTCTGCAGGAATGTGAAGCTCGGCTCTCGGTTTTCACAGCTTTTCTCCCGCTCTAACCCTTCCTGCCTTGTTTTGCTGTCACGCTGCTAATTTGTCTGGTGTATTTATAGTGATAGCAAGACACATGTAGCGGTGTTGTCACTACACACATAGTGCAGCGAGGACACGGAGAATCGCCACAGATCCGCTGACTGACGTGGAAAACGGCGGCTCTGTGTGACTTAGCCACGGTGGCTGTGGTCTGGGTCAGGCCCGGCTTTGATCATCAACACTGAGAGTGACAGCTTGTCCAGAGAGGAGCATTAGGGAGGGAGGGAGGGGCCGGCGGCGCTGAAGGGGGCTCCTTGATCTGTTTAACAACTCCTGAGTGTGTGTGAACATGAGAAATACCACAAGTGACCCGACAACGAGGTCGAGGGGGAGATTTAGCTGAGTCAGCTCCGAGAGATTTAGGATTTAACATCTCCTAATTTCTGCTTTTGTCACCTCATCAGTCAAAGAGACGGTTGTTAGTTCATGTTGTGGAGTCACAGGAAGTCAGAAGCTGTCAGACCAGTTTTAAGACATCAGGTGCATAATTATCCTTCTTGTTTATTAAACTTCCTCCAAACATGTTTGAAATATTCACTCCAGCTCATTTGATCTTACTTCCTGGTTCAGGCCTTAAGCCCCGCCCACCACCTCCTGTAGATCCAGGTATACAGGTGAAAGAGGTCGCATCTTTTCAGAACAGATCGGGGAAGTAAACATGTTGTAAAACAAGCAATGTTTTTTGTGCGCGACGTTGAGCTGCAGCTTCAAATATATTTAATAACCCGTTTATTGCAAACGTTGCATAACAGATTTGGTTGGAATATCCTTTAGTGGACGCATGATGTAATAATAAAAAATCATTTAAAATTTGAATATTTAACATAAGAAGCGTTAGAAATTCAGGAGATTTGGGGGGAAGATTGACAGCACTAGGTACCAAATCTACACGTCCTCACTTCTGGATTGGTTGCTTAGTTTGTGACGTGTGAATCTGTTTTTCATTGATTTAAGGTGGAAATTCTCAGTCATTCTATTGTTTATTATTCAAAAAAACACCATATAAACCTTAACAAAGCTGACACTTGATAGGAGGGTCTTTAATTTGCTAATTCCTCCTTGTTCTGAACGCTGCTTATATCCTTGCTGCTGTTTACATTTATGTTTTTGCTTCATTCCTTTTCTATGATGCATTTTGAGGCCACAGGACAATCAGCACCTGCAGTGGTGGATCCTCATGAATAAACTGACTCACATCCGTTTAATCCCACAGCAGAGGAGACGTCTGCAGAGACGGGCGGCGCTGAAGTTGTGTCCCAGCTCTCAAAAATGGAGAGCGCCCCCTGTGGAGAGGAGGGGCAGCTTGGTACGACACCCGTGTTTGAGCTTGCGCTTCGTTTTTGTTTTTCTTTCCAGCTGCCTCTGCTTTGGTTTTTGGTTTTTAAGCATCTGTTCTCCAGAGCAGTTTGACATTTTGGAAGATATGTACGTTCAGTTTCTGGCCAAGACGAAAGGGGATTGATTCAACTCTAATGCAATGATTATATTCTTGATTATATTCATGATTATTGAGTCTATTTTCTATAAAACATTAGAAAAGAGTGAAGAAAACACACAAAAAATAATCAGCTGACTGACTTGATTAATTTATTCATTGTTAAGTCTAAACAATGTCAGAACATGTTGAATCTGATTTTTCAAACAAAACAAAAACCAGCTGGTCTGGTCTATTTCTTGGCTGAGAGCAGTAACTTCCTGTTGTTATCTTGCTGCCAAGAAATAGTCTGGACCGTCATGTAATAAACACATAAGGTACAACATGTGCTAAGCTAAGCTAGGCTAACTGTAGCTCCATGTTGACCTTTGACACGATGAGAGGGGAATCGATGGTTTGACTCTTGGCAGGAAATGACAGCAGCGTATCTTCCAACATGGCCGACTGCTGCTCTTGTGTTTGCTCTGACTTTGTTTTCTTTCAGCATCATGTTTGGAAAAAAAAAATAACAACAACTTTGTTTGGGTTTGTTTCTGTTTCCTCTTCGGCTTCTTTCTGTTTTTTATTTTGATCCATGCTTGCTCTGACCGTTAACACTCTGCCTCCTCTCCTCGCTGCTACATGATCATGACCAGACTCCAAAGACACAAATACGTCCTTTTCCCTTCTTTAAAAAAAAACCAAAAAAAATCTGTTTAAACAAAAAGATGGCTGCATCCTGGCTATTTCAGAATGAAAGCAACGGCCAGACCGCAGGCAGATTTAAGACTCGTGTGATGTGTTGAGCAGATGCAGCAGCTCCCGGTGGAGCAGGACGGCCAGAATAATGTTAAAAGCAGCTGAAGCACCACATGCAGCAGCAGCTTAGGTGTGGTACAGCTGCACCAGGCAGCACTTAAGTAACCACCGCCGCTCTGTGCCTTCTTGCATATTCATCCCTATGATTTTGAACGATATATTTATCTGACTGTTATTTGCTTTGGGCTCTTGTGCATTAACCATGGAGGCGCTGTGCTGTATCTGTGTGGGCTCTGTATTGATTTCCTTGCAGTGAAATGTATTAATCAGTCTTGAATGACAGGAAGTCGTTACTGACCGTGCTCTCATGTCTTTCCATTTTATCTCATCGCCTTCAATCAGCAGCAGGAGCAGCGGCTTCAACAGGTAGGCTGCTTCATGTCTTATCGATCTCACTCAGGCTGCGTTTACTTACTGCAGGACACAGATATGAGCTCAGTTATTATAGCAACAGGTGGACACACACACACACACACACACACACACACACACACACACACACACTGAGAGTAGAGCAGCTGCTTCATCTTATAGTGTGATCCACACGTTTTAATTATATTTAGTCAATGAGATCAAAGAGTCTGGATCGACCTCCCTGAATAATTATACACCTTACATATATTTAGTTAAAAGAGACATTCATGATTATAATTATAAATTGATTAATTAATTTTGCATTTAAATGACATATTAATAAACTATAAGCTCAAAAAATTGTAAAAAGATAATTAAATATGGAAATTAGCTCCTTAATCCTGTGGAATAGCATTAACAATGAATTCTGACTTTTAATTATTCAAATGACCTATGTTTTATTTAATGTTTTACATATATATTGTATATTATATGTATTTCAATGTTGATTTCCTACTTTATCTATGGACCTAACTCTGGGATAAGATTTAGATTTTAGGGTGATTTATCCTACATTTTATATTTTCTACATTTGCTCTTTTTTTAACAACTTAATCTCTGCTGGAGATTGAACCAGCTCATATAACAGATTACATTTTGTTAAACCAAAGAGTGCGTCTTTAAATTAAAGCTGCATTAAAATTCAATAAGTCAAATGTGATGTTATGTGAACAGTGAGTCAATGGTAACGTGACTCTTTAGATAATTTCAGTGTCTTTAAACTCATTGTTTTAGTTTTTTAAAAACTTTACTGTTTCAGTTGGCTCTCAGTGTTTTCATGAGCCGGCCCCCTGGTGGCCAAAACTCACTTCATACTGTTTTTAATATTAAAATCAGTTTTAATTAGGTTAAATTATGAATTTAATGATATAACCTAATTTTGATATTCTAAATTACAATAACATATTAATAAATGATGACATAATTTTATTCATATAGCGCCTTTAAAGCAAAGTGCTGCAGTAGAGACTAAGAGTAAATACAGAACAGAAAAACGACCACAAAACCACAGAAAAAAAACATTACCTAAATCCTTTAATGGAGCTTTAATTGAATCTATTGATTGGTTAACTACTCTCTAAGTCTATAATTATTGTGTGGTTGAGCTCCAGACTCTGTGCAGGTTTATTTAGTGTCAGTTGTGGAGAATGAATCATGTTGCATCACATTTTAATCACCTTGTTACAGTGAAGATACGTCGGTGCTCTGTTGTTCATTGTGTTCACTGGAATGCATCATGTGTTGTTGTTGTTGTTGTTGTTGTCAGCCCGGTGTGATGCATTACTGTCCATCTCCATTTCATGTTTATTTTACAAACCAACCACCGTTAATCACCTCTCAGTTCGTCAGTCCTGCATTTCGCCTTCTACAGATCTGTTTGGGGTTTTTTTTTCCTTCTGGTTACTGAAATACAAGAGTCTTTTCTTTTCCTTATGGACATCCCTTCTTTATTTTTGGTTTCAATGGGGGAGATGACAAACAAGTGCTGTGAATGTCATCATTAATCTGCTTTCCACAACAAATTAGCAAAGCCTGGCACTGGAGTCCACAGTGAGTTGGTGTTTGCGGGCGACGGATCAAAGCCGGCTGCAGACGGAGCGGCCGTGGAGGGCGTTGACTTCATGGGAGCTTCCTGCTCCCCGGACCCAGAGAACGAGGCGGTGGGAGAGTGTGGGAAGAGGCTGGGTGAGCCTCTGTGGGCCTCCGAGGACCTCAGCGCCAGGTCAGGGATCAGCCGGGATGTGCAGGCCAGCGGCGGCGGCGGCGGCAGCGGGAGCCCGGATTGGACCGGAGCCGTGGACCCTCAGAGGGCCATCAGCCTGGACGCCTCCGAGTGCCTGGCCGAGATCAACAACCCGGCGTTGGTGAGGAGCACGGCCGTGGAAGACCTGACGTCCATCGGAGAGAGGAAGCGGTGGGAGGAAACAAAAGATGGAGGCGTCGCCCCAGAGGCGCAACAGACCCCTGAAACCCCCCAGAGTCTGTCGCAGTCTGGCTTTGATTCCCGTCCAGAAGATCTTCCAGCGAGCAGCAGCAGCAGCAGCAGCAGCAGGAACATTTCAGAGAAGGAGAGCCTTTTAACCCAAATGCCATCTGACACGGCCGCTGAAAACAGCAGCGGTGACTCATCGGTGCATAGGGCCGGCTATTCAAAGCCTGACATTTCTAATGACTCAGAGATGAGGAGCAGTGTGGCTCAGACCACCGGCACCGCTGCTGAACTCCAGAAAACACCCCCCCAAAGCTCTCCAGCCAGAAAGTCTCTGGTGCCGGTTCCTATTTTCAAAGGTCTGTTTGCTGTCATGTTCACCAAGTTCAGAACCTCCTCAGTTAACTCCTTCCACTTGTTTGATTTTTTACAACGCAGCTTCTTCTACCGTTTGTCATGCAGCACTCTCCCTCTGAATTCTTTCTATGGACGGTAACTCTGACCCGAGGAGAAGCTTGTTGTCCTCCCTCCCCACTTTAGCTTTTCGTTTCATCTCTCCATCTCTGCTCACTCTGCTGGTTATGCGCCCACCCCTTCCCCCCAAAAAACAAAACAACAAGAAACAAAACAAACACTTGATTGGTTTCCACGTGCATCACCGGTCACGTTGCATGCTGCATTCCCACCATCACCAGTTTCACTTCATTTATGTTTTGTGAATGTAAACAGATTTGCACTTTCACTCAGGTGGATTTGAAGGAGAAATTAAAGATGTTGGACTTTAAAAAATTAATTTAGACCACACTTCTCTTTCTCGTCCGTAGCTCAAGCAAAGATGGACAACGGCTCCTCGGACAAGGTACGTGACCAGGAGGTTTGGTGACGTCGTGTTTCCCTTTTTATTTAATGGTTAAAAGATCGTTCAAATTTATTTTTGACATAAAAACAAATTTGGGTTTTATTTTTGTTGGTTTCTTTGTTTTCGACTTCATATGAAGTTGATCTTGTCTCTAAATGTAACTTTATCACAGCTGTTGCATCATGAACTATTTCTGAATAGTGTGTTCAGATTTATGTTCTGACTTTAATTAGCACCGTGTCGTCACATCTGTTAGAATAAACAAAGTCCAGATCGACAAAAATAAGACCTGAACGATCCTTTAACTCTTTCACTCTGTTCCATCGTGTTTCATCATTGGTTGATTCATTCTTCTGTGTTTTTTATGTTCACTGTCATCAGAACTTTTTGTTTTTCATCCATTTTTCCTCCTTATGAAAAAAAGAGTCAAACTGCCACCACACCAACCTCTTCCCTTAAAAGACCATCCATGGTCACCAAGGGCAACAAAACACCCGCCTCCGCCCGAAACGGCCACAGCTCCATTCCCGTTAAAACCAGCAGCACAGGGCCGAGGCAGCCTGGAGTAAGTACAGGTCTGAGTCCGGACCTGAGCTCAGTCCAGGACTTTAGAGAGAGGGCGGATGGACTCATGATCATCATCCACACTGTTCTCGTTGATTTCTGAACGACTGAAGAATAAAAAACTGAATTATCTGTGTGGTCGGTTTCCAGACTGGTGCCGGTGCAAAGTCTCAAACTCCAGGAGCCAAAACTCCAGCGAAAGCTGCAGCTCAACCAGGTACGGATCAAAAGATTTCTACACCTGACTTCAAACACTTTTCATTTTGTAACACTTTGTACAAACTGCGATTTAAAGATTGTTCATCATGTGTCATATTTTCTGTGATGCAGCTAGTGCCAAGAAACCTCCCACTCCAAAAATTGATAAAGGTAAAAAGAAAAAGAAAAGAAACCAAAGCAGCTCGTTAGAGATGCAGCGTCGCATGGCCTCGATGCCACAGTCTGATCCGGTCCGATCTGGATCAAACTTGGTCGGCTTTTAGTCAAGATAGCGCCCTGCTCTTTTTTATTTTTTATTTTTCTGTCTTTTATTATTTTCATTCCCTCTCTGAACTTCCAACGTGTTTAAAACCTTTCGATTCTCCGGTTGCTTAAGATGGCAGTGGACAGAGCAGCCCTGGAACTCCCAAATCCCCCACTAGCTCAGCTGCGAAGGCGGCGGCCGAGGCCAACAAGGTGAAGAAGGTCGCCGTGGTGCGCTCTACGCCCAAGTCACCCGGCTCGCTGAAGAGCCGCCCGCCGGCTCCTCTGGTCGCCGCCGCGGCCGCAGCTGCGCCGCTGCCGGACCTGAAGAACGTCAGGTCCAAGATCGGCTCCACAGAGAACATCAAGCACCAGCCGGGCGGCGGAAAGGTAACCGGACCGAGGCAGTGGCACCAAGTACTCCTCATACACATCATAAAGTCTGAGCCCCGGCTGCTCTGGAGGCAAAAATAATCTGTTTTATTCTAATCTTATTCATAGAGTCCAGACGCCAGATACTGTAAGTCTGATATTTGAGAAACAACAGTGTGAGATGAAAGAAGAGTTTAACTACAAGTCAAATAATAGTCTCATGTCTTCACTGCAGCAGGAGGCTGTGTAGCTTGGCATTATTCTAGGTTCTTGTATTTCAGAATCAGAAATACTTTAATTATGAATCATTAATTGCACTGCTCAAAATGTACAAATACTGTAAAAAAAAGAAAAAAAAACAGATATAACCTCTATTCAAAATAAAAAACACACATTGTCAATTGTGATGAACAATATATACATAATTAACATTTACAATGAATTATGTAAAGATTAAATTATGCACAGCATCTTAAATGGTAAACTGAAATGAAATTAATTCCCCATAGAGCAAAAAAAACCCAACACAAACTTGGAGGTTGTTGTTGTTTCCTGTCGTGAAGGAGCAAGAAGAAGAAGAGGATAGAAACTGACAGTCAGCGAGTTAGTATGAACACTGAGCTAAACCGGGTCAAAGGTCACGCAATTATTGGTCTGGGCCCAGAAACATAACACACTTCATCAAGTTGATTAGATAATCTGAATTAAACTGTATAATAATCATGATCCAAGTCACAATAAACCAGTTTAATCCTTTTATAACAAACTAATCTCTTAATTGTGGTTTCTTTGGCTCCGCCCACTGAGATTGTGACTCAGCCAATCAGAGTGTTTCTGCCTCCAGAGCCGGCTTTGTTGGCACCACAGAAAAATAAGAATAAGAAGATCTGGACACACACACGAGCCGTCACAGTTTGTCTCATTTAACAGTAAAATATGAGCGTGTGTGTGTGTTGTTGGTTTTGTGGCTGACGAGTGTGTGAGTTTTATTTTAACATTAAAAACCACTTCAGCTCTTTGTTCTGTTTCTGTGTCGACCACAGTCACGTGTCCAAGGATCTTCAGTTAGTGTGATATTTATGGACCAGAGAAGAAGAAATGAACCTAAAAACTCACAGCAGTTTAACACAACAGTGTCTCAGTCAGGACTGATGCTTCTCTGACCCTTAAAGGGATACGCCAACATTTTTTTTTTTTTTTTACGTGTCTTGCCTCACTCCTGAGTCCATGACCAGCAGATAGACGCCATCTTTTCGACTGTGCGTGCAGTAACAAGGGAGATAGAGTCGTATCGTTTGTAATTAGCTTAGCTCAAACACTGGAAGTGTATGGGTAGTGTTAGCCTGCCTCCACCTAGAGTCATCAGAGAAACTTAACGACACACTGCTGATCTAAACGGCTACTTTCTCACCTAAACATGTCTGAAATGTTGATAAAGTGATATATTTACAGAGTTTAGAGCTAAAATTAAATCAGCTTCTGACTGCTGATTAGCTCAGGTAGGAGGCAGGCTAACACTACCCATACACTTCCACTGTTTGAGCTAAGCTAATTACGGGAGATACGGCTCTATCTCCCTTGTTACTGCACGCACAGTGGAAAGGATGGCGTCTATCTGCTGGTCATGGACTTGGGAATCTGTCATTAACACACGAAAAAAAATGTTGGCGTATCCCTTTAACCTTCCTCTGTTTGGTCCTGTTTTGTTTTGTTTTTTACTCCTGGTGCAAAAGTAAATTAGTGGAAATTAAAACCTAAACAATAGAAGTAGTTGTTGCATGCACTCACCTCCCACTAAAACCACAGCAGCTGCGTCTCCTCTTGTCTCCACATCTAAAACGCTGACGTTTTCACTCTTCCAGGTACAAATCCTTGATCAGAAGGTGGATTATAGTAGTGTCCAGTCTAAGTGTGGCTCCAAAGGCAATATGAAACATGTACCCGGTGGCGGCAATGTGAGTAACTGAGGGATGAACTCAACACCAGACTCTTGAGTATCTCTGCAGTTATGATCATCAAAACCAACTTTTGGTAAAAATTAAATAAATAAATCAACTGTTTGTTCTGCTCATGTTAGAAAACAGATGCTCAGATCAGAAAATGGACTTTATCCCAACCTGCTATCATGATAAAAGTTACTTATTTTACATTAGAAGCTCAAGGTGCACGTAGACACAACTGTTTTAATGTATTAAAGCTGACATCTGTAATCTGTTTTATTTGCATGGTGTGCAAACTCTCTTATTGTTAAAATACCAACTGCACCTGAGCCAGTGTCATGTTTTTGCATAATATTTTTGTGCACTAAACCTGCGTCTCCATGCAAACGTATGGATGGCAGCTTTTAATGAAACATCTTTGTCCCTTTTTAACGTTTCACTTCCTCCCGTTTGGGCTCATTTCTCCTCCTCCTCCTCCTCCTCCTGCAGGTCTCCTCCTGCTTTTATTTCATTCCTGAACTCTTTTTATTCTCGTTCTCGCACGGTGCAGGTGCAGATCCTGGACAAGAAGCTGGACTTGACCAACGTCCAGTCTCGCTGTGGCTCCAAAGACAACATCAAGCACACACCTGGAGGAGGAAAGGTGAGGAGAGAGCAGATGTTGAAAGTTACAGCTGCATACAAACATTTTAATTTAATGCTATTTTTCTCTTTTTGACACCCTTTTTTACTTTGTCATGTCCTGATTTGATGGTCTCAGTCTCCACCTCTCCCTGACTCAGCGGGGTAACGGTCTCTCCCCCTCGACTCTGCACTTTTCCAGGTTAAAATCCTTGACGCGAAGGTGGACTATAGTAGTGTGCAGTCAAAGTGTGGCTCCAAAGACAATTTGAAACATGTACCCGGTGGCGGAAATGTGAGTAACTTAAGGGATGGACTCAACACCAGACTTGAGTATCTCTACAGTTACGATCATGAAAACCAACCCTCTTGGTAAAAACATGAAAGTTGTTTTTTTAAACTCTTCAAGTTCAAAACACGTTGGAGGTTTTCAAATGAACTGAATCAGCTGCATGTTCCCACCCACCACCACCTCCGCCCTCTGCTTTAAAGAGCAAATACAGAACAAACTTCACAGATATCTGTACATGAACCATGTTGATGAGACGCTCTGAGCATTAATTTTGTCAAAAATACCAATATTTCTATTGCTGTTGTATGTTAGATAGTCAAACCATAAACATTTGTATCCAATGTAATAGTTTACATAATGTAGAGGCTAAAACTGGAGCTAAATTAGCTTTGAGCAGATCTGTTCCACTGTTTCCTCAGTGGATAAACAGACAATTATGGGCGTTTATAGATAAATAGTCCTGGTTTGAGTTACGACTCTTTGAATAAGTAGCAATAGTTGCAGTTTGAGTGAGTGCAGCTCCAAGGTGGTGACGTGAGTAACTCAGGGATCTGCTCCTCTCAGCCGTCACGATGCTCACACCAACACCCGTTCAGACCAGTTCAGACCAGTTCCTCCTCGTCCTCTGCCCTCAGACCTGTTCCCCTGGTTCAGATCTCTCTCCCCTTCTTCAGCCTCCGACTCGTTTCCTCTCCAGCTCCTCGCTCTCGCAGCTCTGACGCTCCAGGATAACACGTCTCTTTTCCCCACATATCGACTTTTCCAGGTACAAATTCTTGACAGGAAGCTGGACTTAAGCAATGTGCAGTCCCGGTGCGGCTCCAAAGATAATATAAAACACGTACCCGGTGGCGGCAACGTGAGTAGATATAAACAACAACAACAACAAGGGTGAAGCTGCAGCTGCTGCCTGAAACGCTTCCTCTTGCTTCTTCTGAATGCATCTTCACCGAGGAGCACGACACCTCCTGTGTGTTGGACCTGTTTCCTCCTGACTCCCAGACCTGTTAACACCACCTCCTCCTCCTCCTCCTCCTCCTCCTCCTCCTCCTCCTATTAACAGTCTTATCACACACTTATCGTCAGGCCTGAGCATTTCATACTGACGACTGTAGAGCTGCTGCACGACCACATCACAACCTCTGACCTTAAAGGAGCCATACGTGTACACATCGTTAATGATACACAGCTAACATTATTGTAAACAGGGTTATAACAGGAATTTAATAAAGCATTGCCTTCATTTTATATTTGGATAAGTATTAGTAATAGAAATTGTAAAAAGCTGAATAATTGGTTCATCAACAAAGATTTAAAGCTGGACTTTAGTATTGACTTTTAGAGATACATTTACAGTATAAGTCCGTAAATAGGTAACTCTTTACTGTATAATGGCTGCACACTATTAAGCATTAGTTTAGTGTTAATAAATACTTAATAGATCATTAATAAAGCATTCTTCCTACACTGATACTTATTTGTATGTAATTTATAACCACATAATGTGTTCAAAAATTGTATTTTTATTATTTGTTAATGATAGATCCAACATTTATGAATCAAATGTATCAATTACAAGCTCCTTATTAAGTAAATGTCATTGTTTACAAATTACATAGTATTTATTGATGCTGAAGCTAATCCTTAATGGTGTGTAGTTATTGTCAAGTATTACTCACAAATAATAGAACCTAAAACTCTAAATACAAACCTGGATTCAATTTTTTATTTTATTTCATTTCCCCCCCCTCTGCCTGTTAGCTATTAACAATTAGCTCGATTAGCTTCTTCTTTAGCTTTTCCATGGAGCTTCAGGATAAACAGTCCCAGTTGACCTTGGGATGTAACAAGCTCTCTGATTGGTTGGAGAACTAACCAACGGATACTCAAGTTCAACATCAAACCAACTCAATCTTCTCGTTTTACTTCTTTTCCTCTACTGACATTAGCATGCTAACCAGCTAGCCTCTAGTCACTTTTCCGATACCGAGTCACTGTCCTCCCCGTATTGTATAGTAAACACAGCGATGGCTGATTCTCTTGGCAAAAACAAACAAACAAACAGCTGCTAATGCTAATGTTTGGACTGTAGCATTAGACTGGTTTATTATCATTTCTTCATCATTTCACAAAGTGCAATGCAAGTTAATAAAGAAAGAAACTCCAATAAATAAATATCGAGCCAAACAACCATAATATTAAATGCTAAAAACATTATTACACCATAAAAAAAGATAATAAATGAATTTAAAGTAGCAGAAGTAGCATGTAGCTCCTTTAACCAGTGTTTTTTATCAGTGTTATGTGATGCTCATGGTCTAATGTGAAGCTCGATAACTCTGTTGAACCTGTGCCTGTCCGTCCGTCTGACTGTGACCCGTGTTGGAGCGTCGTTACCGACCCGACCCGACCAGAACCACCACCCAAACCTCAACCTCAACATGCATGAACCGTGTGTGTGTTGTGTGTGTGTGTGTGTGTTCGTGAGCTAAATCGAGGCATCGACGTGTAAAGAGACGGAGCCTCTGCGCAGTAACAAAGAGTCTCTATCCACCGACAAACGACGCCTGTTGTTGTGGTCGTGGTGACCTCAGCCCAGAAGGGACAGACAGAGCACTTTGTGTTAGCGGCGAGCGAGCGAGCGAGCGGCCATGACAGGAGAGCCTGAGATGAGGTCACTGCAGACATGAATAGAGATGCATGGAGACAGTCTGCAGCAGCAAAAACACAGAAAATAACCACTTGATATTAAAGATTTGTCTTAAATGTTAAAGGGATAGTTCAACATTTTGGGAAATTGTCCCATCACCATAATCCCTATAGTCATAGCGTAGGTTTGTTACCTTTAATTGTCAGTGCAAGCTATTTTTAGAACGGCAGAGCAGAGCCGTGAGCTGCTCAGAGCTACGCTACGAAGGCTCATGGGATTTCTTGGTTTCCTACTGCTACAATTACAGGGATAATGGCAATGGGCCAATTTGCCAAAAATGTTGAACTATCCCTTTAAAGTTTTTTTTCTCCTCTCACAGTCAGAACCACCTCAGTGTCTAATCAGTGTTTTCCTCTGTCGTGTTAATCAGACTAACAGGTTCAGCTCCTCTACACCTGCATGCAAACACCAGTGTGAACCTCAACCTCCGTTTTTACTGCACACACTCACACTGGGTTTGTTTTCTTCTTCTTCTTCTTCACAGGTTCAAATTGTGCACAAAAAGATCGACCTGAGCAGCGTCCAGTCGAAGTGTGGATCGAAGGCTAACATCCGTCACAAACCAGGTGGAGTTTCTCTATGAATTAATTCAGCCGTTTTGTCTTTATCTTTATTCCAGCTTCTTTATGTTTGTTAAAATAAATTATAATAAACACGTTTTATTTCTGTGAATGTGTTTTGTTTGTGTCGCCAGGCGGCGGAAACGTGGAGATCAAAAACGAGAAGCTGGAGTTCAAAGTTCAGTCGAAGGTCGGTTCCCTGGACAACATCGGCCACGTCCCCGGAGGAGGACAGAGACGGGTAAACACACAAAACAACAACAACAACAACACGACAAACTCCACGACTAAACACACACACGACTTCCTGCAGGACACGGAGCTTTTCAAAATAAAACGCCGCTGCTGATCGATCACACCCTCCGCTCATTCATCACTCATCCCTCGTTCTTTCATTCTGAGTTCATCATCTTTACTTTCCTTCCTTTTTTTTACTTTGAGCTTCAGACGCCTCCGTCTTCTCCGCTCAGTTCAGTAAAAATCCTCTGTTTTCATCATGATTTTTTATTTATTTATTTTTAATTCTTATTCTTGTGTTGTTTTGATTTTCCGTTTGACACCATCGTGTTTCTGTTGCTCTCCCTGCTCATCGTTGTGTTGCCGGGGCTGCTCGCTCTGCAGAGGGAGAAGGGGAAGGAAGGCGAAGGGAGCTCCGGCAGCCCCTCCATCTCCTCCCCCGCTGTCACCCCCCCTCTGTCACCCTCAGCACCCAACACCCCCATCCTGACCAACCCCCTCATAAAGATTGAGGACTCCTGTAAGTATCAACAACAACAACATCAACACCATCAACAACAACAACAGCAGCAGCAGCAGGAGGACGGTTTTCTATGTGTTTCTGTCCTTTATTCGTGACTTTACTTTAAAAAACAAACAAATGTAATAGATAGAATGAATAGATATAGAAACATACAAATGAAAAGATTATGATGTGGTGGACATCTATAGTGATTGTAACACATTATAGTGAATTAAAATGCTCATTATAATCAATAAATAAATAATAGATAAATGCAAATTTAAAAATATAAAGCTTCATGATGATTATATCAACAGTTAATAAATATAGCTTATAAAAACTTAAAATCCAAGAATCTTATGAGTAGCCTTGAGTTATAAAAATGAAATGAAATGAAGAATATAATACATTAAACAAATAATTTATATGATTTTTCTATCCATGTATAAAAAACCTCAACAATCAATTGATTATAAAAACTAAATGGATGCCATAAATTAATATAGATGATAAAATGAATAATTTATGCTTTAAGTAAAGTGAGGTTCATATAGATGCATCGGAAAAATAATGCAGTATAGCTAATCATGATGTTTCATTTTTGAGCAGACACCAATTCAGTAAAGTGTAACTCATTTTCATGCATTTAAAAGTAATTATGCTATTATAGATGATCATATAACAAATGCATTTACTTAAAGCATACATTTGATCATTTATATATAAGAATGGCAAAAATTAAGTCCATATTTTATAACAATTGATTGTTTGCTTGTGTGTTTTAGTGTTTTTCTTAAATATTTAGAATATAAAATATAAAAATCAAAAGTCAAAGTTGTAGTTTATAACCAGTCAAGAGCACTCATAAGACACTTGGATTTATAAGTCATTATAAGCTATATTTATAACTGTTGATATAGTGCATCATGAAGCTTTATATGTGTTTATGAATGCAGTCATAATGCATTATGATTGATTATAATGAGCATTATAATTCACTATGAATGCGCTCATAATGCACTATAGATGTAGTCTTCATAGAAAGTGTTACCAAAATGAATAAATAAATAATAGATAAATAGCAAATTTGAAAAAAAAAAGAAAGAAGTATGATTATATACATTAATGTAATGAAGAAGAAAAAAACATTGGGGGAAAAAAAAGAATAATATGATAGCCTGGAGTCAAAAAATGAAATGAAATGAAGAATAAATACATAAAAAGAATAATTTATATGATTTTTCTATCCATGTATAAAAAAATGTAAGTAAATATACAAATAGATTCAAATAAAAAATCTAAATGTTAATGTAATAAGAGTAAAATTAATATACAGACAGATAAAAAGAACAATTTATATAATATATATACACATACATACACACAGACTATATAATAAAATATATTGAAGTAAATAAAACTGAACCTGATGATGAGCCATTAATATAATGATAGTGAATAAAAGAATGTGTGACATCATTTCAATGTAATACACAATAACATAGATAATATGATGTGAAAATCTATTATTATAAAATGTAATAAATATAATAGTGTTGGTGTTTATTATGTAAATAATATAATAATTCTGATCATGTAGTGATGATGTAACAGTCGTCCACCAGGTGTCACTGTCCTGCCTGTGTTTAAGCCCCGCCCCCTCCAGCCTTGTCTGACCTCAGCTGTCTGTGATGATGTCGCCGCAGATTGAGAGCCACAAACTGACCTTCCGCGAGACGGCCAAAGCCCGCACTGACCACGGCGCCGAGATCGTCTCGTTGGAAGACTCCCCCCAGCAGCTGAGCACCGTGTCGTCCTCCGGCAGCATCAACATGGCCGACTCTCCGCAGCTGTCCACGCTGGCCGACCAGGTGTCCGCCTCTCTGGCCCAACAAGGCTTGTGAACGCACCGTCGTCACCTTCCTCCTCCTCCTCCTCCTCCTCCTCTTCCTCCTCCTCAACAACACGACCACGTAGAGGAGCCGT